>JNBS01000303.1:0-19788 GCA_002081575.1 Thraustotheca clavata | reverse complement strand
CCGAATTTGTGGACTTGATTGCTTGGAATTGCCATTGACTTTTGCTTGTAAGTGTGCATTCATTGTAATTGATGGAGCTTCAGAAGATAATGTCTTGGCTTCACTTGGTATTGTTTTCGAGGACATTTTAATACTCGTGTTCGAATTAGTTCTTTTCAATTCTTTGTTCCTTTGATCCAAACATGTAATGGTTGATTTGATCATATTTGGATCAACTCGTAATGGAGCTTCCATCGCTTCCATCACTGCAGGTTTGGGCATAATGTTGACGAACCCATGAGATTTTGCAGCAGACTTAAGCACTAAAGTGGTCTCTGAAGCTTGAATTTGTGTTGAGGTTTGAGCAGAAAGAGGACTTTGGTGTTTAGCTTCACTTTCATACGTGTTTTTGTTGTCTTTTTCTTCACTCTTCTGAGCTTGGAATGGCATTGACGAATCCGTAGAAAATTCTGATCGAACGCGTGTAAGTTTAACAGGTTTAAGTCTTGGTTCATCATCATCCGATCCACTTGATGTCGAGGCACTTTCTTCCGCTGAAATTTCAGTGATTTCTTCGTCACTATGGTGTGCAATGGGCTTCTTTTCTGTGGGTTGTGGTTCTATCATTGTTGGTTTGGGCATAAGAACACTCTTGGCTGCTTTTATTTGCCGAGGAGGTGCTGTGTGCCGTAGTGCTGGTATATCTTTGCTATCTGCCCTCAGCATAGCATCGTTGTCTACAATAGCTGGAGTTTTGGCATCAAGAACTTGTTGTTTGGATGACATTCGAGGAAGACTTTTAGCTGCTATTTTACGAGGTGCTATATCTTTTGCGTCAGCCAAATCAATGAGAGGAGGTTGCTTTTGTGACATATTCACTCGCACTGTAGATTTAGCTGCCATTTTTGGAGGAATGGATAGTTTTTTGGCTTCATATGAACGTCGAGGCATAGCATCAGTGTTTAAAGTTCGTACAGTAGCTAAAGATGCCACTGGCAATGCAGTAGGGGTTGCAGATAAAGAAGATTTGTTGGTTAATTTGGCAGTATGATATTGACTCCATCCATCATAAAACTCAAATTCCCTTGCAACAAGACGATCACAGAGTCCACAAGGACATTCATGCGTGCATATTGGGCATGCAAACACAGCTCCATCCAGCAATTCTCGAACTGATATTTTCGTCACTGTTTCAATGTGCTTGATGCAAATTGAATGGCCAAAGTCAAATTGGGGGCATACATTCACAACTAATGTGACTGCCGTGGCATTGCAAAGATGACATGAGCCCTGCTGGATAAAACTACACCTGGAAACAAGAGGAATATGCCGTTTGATTGCTTGTTTGTACGCTTGAAGTTTCCATTCGTACGAATTCACTGCAGGGCGATCGTAGCCTGGCCGAAAAGCAGTGGGATTCTCTGCCTCGCCCGAGGGCTTGGCTACAACGTTCATCCAAGCTCTTTGCACACGATATGGATCCCCGAGCGAGTTCTACAAGCACAGGAAGAGAAGAAGACATGATAGCACTGGTACCTCCATTCGCACTCTTGCAAATCTCACTGTGCCCCGGGGTACAGATGGTGCAATTCAAACTAAAAATTCTTCTTAAACAAGCAAAAATAAGTAACTTGTACAGCACGCTAACAAACTAAGATATGCTTCAGCAATTATTATCTATCAATGTAATTACATCATTTATGCATTGATAAGTATCACTGCAGTTGTATTGAAATATTCCATTGACTATATTTTAATTAGCATTAGATACATATATATGTAGTTAATCAAATATCTAGTGCGCTGGTAAGTAGGATTGAGTTTAAAATGAAGAAATGGATATTAGTTGCTTTTAAAGTGTCTTAAGCAAAATCCGAATTGGAATTGAGAAGACGAAAGAGTTTGGTGTAGAGTTCTTTCGCATCACGATCCCAACGAGTCCCACAAAAATGATTCTTACCTACTCGATACACATGCCATTGTCCCTAGTTATTATGATTTTAATCTAAATAGGAATAGAAAATGTACTTGGGGCAATGTAGATGCTGCATCCATATCGATCGAGACATGGGATGGAATACGTGGTATTTCTTCAGTGGTCGAACTGGTTGGATACATTTCACAGTATCGAGGACATAGCATCGAATATGTATTGACAATTCCATCATTTTGAATCCACTTTTCTTTTTCAAAACCTGAAATTTCTTGTAAGAAGTTGAAAATTAGTAAAGATAAAAACCAGTGTGAATTGGATTTCCAATTGATTGAGCATGACGACGTAGAAAAGAAGTTAAGAGAAATGGCATTTGAGCTGCATCAAATGAACGATAACGAGCATACAATGCAACAAGCATAAGCCCCTTGAGCCATTTATTCAACTAATGCCAAAGTTAAGAAAAGAATCAAAAGAAAGTAATTACCTTTCCTGAACGCCATAAAATAATAAACACAATGACTCCAGCGATATCACCATAATGAGATGAGTGAATCGTATCATCTTTTGACACAATACTGATTAAATGAACTTTATCCATTTCAATCATTTGAGCATTACGTTTATGACGAGTTGATGGTAAAAGACTATGTGATGCTATAAGACTATAAGGACAAAGCTGAGATAGAACAGATATACCAATATCTCCAAATTTCATAGGCACACTATTGACATCATAGATATTTTTCCAGTCACAATAACCAAGCCATTGAGGCATGCGAATCGAATACAAGTTTTCAAGAAATGGAAAATGGTACTGTAGTTTCCATAGAGTTGCTACAGCAGACCAAACAATGTGGTTGATGCTGCCATGTTTAACATTCTCATCCTCATCCAATCCACACATGTGTCCTAACATATTTTCAATCAACTTTTATCGATAAAAATTACCTAAAGTGGCTCCACTTAAAGGCCCAGCAATGGACACGATACTTTTGACCCATTTATGATTGCTGCCAACTCCAAAGAAATCAGTACAGATAAGTTGATACAATTCCAATGCTACCACTTCGTAAACACCAAAACTTCTTATTTACTCCACCTGTAGTAGCTCCAAAGCTATGGCCGATTAGATGAATGGGAGAGTCCTAAAACAGCATTAATATTCACCAAGATTCAATCCATACTTGACTCCAATTTTCATGTAAACCTTTTTGAAAAGTATACCCATATCGATAATGCTCTATGAAAAATAGTGAAATTGTCAATGATATTTTCAAACGCCACTTTTTTCTTTAGAATGTTCTCGTCCATAATCTACTTTTCCTCCAACAAGTTGGTAAAATACTTCACATGCTCGATCATGATCTGAAGAAGCAACGCCAACATCAACTATGATACAATTAGGATTGACATCAGCAAGGGCTTCCACTGGCCAATAGTTTGGTCCAAACGAATATAAAGGTTTGCATTTACCCCAGCCCAAAAGACCTAAAAGAGTCAAATATTGTCAGTGAGTTGGAGTACCGTGGACTAGCACCGCTGGTTCGAGTGTTCGTTCCATGTAAATCAAAAATCAAAAATGAAAATCTTCTAATTGACAACTTCAACGACGAAAGCAGCGTCACAAATAAAGTTGGCTTGAAGATGATAGGAGGTGAAAATAGATCATTTATGATCAGTGCATTTTATACCAAAAAATATCAAAATATATTTTGTATCGATATTAGTTTTGTCATGAATGATATGTTGATAAGTAATTAAACGTTTTGAAGACTAAGATGAAACGTTATTTATGAGAATGATATATTTATTTGTTGATTAATTTAGACCAATAAATATACAATTATAGGTTTAGCAATTGTTTTTATACGGTCGTAGCTCTGATAGCTGCAATATTTTTGCCATATTGTCTGCTAGTTTTAGTATTTGACAGCTTGTTTAATTTGACAGTCGAAATTGTACAGTCTAGATAAAACTTGGCGAAATTGTTGTAGCCTTTGTAGAAGTAGCTAGAAACAAAAGTTAATTTAATCGCATTTTGTGTGGGGTATAAGATCAATTGTATATTGATGAATGCAACGATTATCAGAATAACTTTGTATGAAATTTCACACATGCAGAAAATTGTGAATACAAAATCTGTTGTTTACTTTAATCAAGTAGGAAAGCTTATTATTAAACAATGGTTGCATGAATAGATACAACCATCCTTTACCCTAAAAGGCAGTCATCTCATGTATGGACTTTTTATAAATTCTATAGATAAGAGTGCTTGTGAACATTTTTTATTTTGTATGCTGCATTATCATATTTGCAACTTTCACCACAATATAGAAAAATATCAATTCATTTACTGAAATCCCATGCTTCAAACAGGACCCTGGTAATCCCAGATTAATAGCTTCCATGATAATCCTCACATGAAGCCTAATATTTATGGAATTTCATTCACCATGCCAAATTCCACCTTGTATTGATAGTAACAGCACTTTATAAATGGTCAACTACCTACTCTAACGAACATATCGTAAAATTTTACACTGCAATTTGGAATAAACCAAAAACTAGCTATATCATCATACGAGTGCATACACCTACTACACCTCATCTAAACTTGTGTAATTGACAGCAATTCTCAAGTGGCATGCATGAACTTGGACTTTATAAAAAATGCAATCCAATAGATTACCACTTCAAATTAACACTTTGCGCTACTGTAGTAGTCTATCCAAACAATTCGCACATTGTTTTCATGTTTACATACTGCAATAGTATAAACTAATCCTCATCCAAAATCTACACATATGCTTGATGAACTTTCATTGACACAATGGACAAGAACCCAATATAATTTCTGTCAACTCCAAAGAACTCGATACAAAAAGCTGATACCAACTACCACTACCACTTCGTAAACACCACACTGAACTTCCCATGTCTTCACTCCACCCATAACCCCTAAATATCTTCTTCATTTCAAGGCTCTACAACAATAAACTCTCCATTTAATACCTTTCACCACCTTTTAAACCGGCTAAACAACCAACTAGTTTCACCCAAGGTTCATTATGACCACAATGAAATAAGCATCTTAAACAAATCACTATAGCTATTAAACAAACTCAAGTTATCACTAGAAAACTACATTAAAGTCAATTCCCATCATAAACAATAGATCACGTTGTATGCATCTCAAAATGTTCATCTCATTTTCAACTTCAACGACGTGGTCAGCGTCACAATGCAAATTGGTTTGAGGGCGATAGGAGACACCACACTTGGTGAAAATGGAGCTAACGACGAGTCCAGCAGTGCTAATCCACGGTGCTTAAACTCTCTACAATCAAACTAAAATTATTTCAAGGTTTACTTGGTTGGGGAAAACATAAACCTTTTTATGGACGTGGTCCAAACTATTGGCCTATAAAACACTTGGATGAAATTAATCCCAACTATATTCTCGTGGATGTTGGTGTAGTTTCTTCAGACCACGATAGAGCTTGTGAAGTATTTTATCAACTCATTGGAGGTACTGTAGATTACGGTGAAGAACATGCAAAAGAAAAAAGTAAAAATGATAAATTTTCCATTAACTTATGATACATAGAACATGAGAGATATGGAGCTACGTTTAAGACTGCATTGCATCCAAAATGGAGTGAAGTAACAAGTTCTTATTAATTTTTAATTAATTTGATGTAGGAACACCCAGTACATTTATTTGGTCATAGTTATGGAGCAACCACAGGTAATAAAACTCTAATGTTATGTTTACATTTTTCATATAGCTTTGGAGCTTTACCAGCTAATTTGTACAGACTTTTTTAAGGTTGGAAGTAATTATAAATGGGTTAAAAGTATTGTGTCGATTGCTGGGCCCTTAAGTGGAGCTACAATGAGTAAAAATCTATTAAAAATTTGAGATTTAAACTTGGTGTATAGGTCATATGTGTGGGCTAGATGATGATCTCACGGTTAAAGCTGGATCGGTCAACCATTTATTGTCCATGGCTATATCTTTTATTTGGAGATTACAACAAACTTTTCCTGTATTAGAAGAACTCTATCCACTTCGTATTAATCAATGGGTTAAATACTGCACGTGGTCAAGTGTCTTCTCTGTAAATACCACCCCATTGAAGACTGCTGATACTGGTAAATAATTACTTAACTATGAAAAATATTGATGATCTTGTAGCTTTTCATTGCTTACTTCCATCGTCCAGATTTCTTCGCAATAGCCAACTTGTGCATATGGACAAAGTGCATTTATTTAGCATTGTTTCTCGTGATGATGAATCAACTTCCTTGCATATCGTGGACGTACTTGGCTTGCTTGGTGTCGTTCTTCTATGGCGACGAAAGGTGTGAATTGTTTTTAGCTTTCTTTATGCAATATCTCTAGAAGCATAAATGGCTGCTTATGCTTATTGCAATTGGATTATTTCAGCGGCTACGATCTCGTGATATTGCTAAAATCCCATTTCTAATGACCCATGCACTTCGATGGCATGCAAACACAACATCTAAACCCCTTTACGATGGTACAATCAGCAATTTCTAAAGCTAAATGTAAATTAGGTTATGATCAGGATAAATGGGCAGCAAATGATGGAATTGTCAACACATATTCGATGCTTTGTGCTCGATATTGTGAGACGTACCCAGCTCAAGGAGATACTTTAAAGCAAAATATGTCACGTGTTGCCTCTCATGTTTCTATTGACATGAATGAAGATAATCATGGATTACCCAAAGTACCAATTCAAGATAGTAATATTTGATATTTACCTTGGTGCTAGGGACAATGGCATGTGTACCGAGTGGCAAAAAACCATTTTTGTGGCACTGCAGGCGATGCTGATGCAAAAGAACTCTACTTAAAACTCTTTCGTCTTTTAAACACAGCAGTGCAAGTCTAGTTGTATTTGTTGAGAATTTTAAAGAGCTTGATATACAAGTCTTTGGCCTGACTATCAAAGTGAGTTCCACACAAATGATTTTTGTCAATGCGATATGTATGCCAATGTCCTTTGAGTAGAGCATCTTCATTCTCACAATGATTTTCCAAATCAATTGAAGTATGGGAATCACATCGTCCTCTTGATGCAAGTGAACCTTCACTGTCTTCTGTTTCTTCATCAGGTTCAAAGCCAACTCGAGGATACAATTGAGAGTACGTATTTACTACACCATCATTGTGAACCCAATGATCCGAGTTAAATCCTAGTAATAGCATGAGCGATAAAATTACTAGAAAATGTAAACCTTTGTATAAAGCGTGAGGTGTCATTTTTTCAGTTCTCTTTCGAATTAGCCACATTAGCCACCAGAGACTTGCACGTGCTTTTGAGTAATCTAGACGCTGAAGACGAGACCAAACAAGTGCAAGAATTGTCAGACATATTGAGCATCGGGTTACTCTTGTAGGTAAAAGTTTCTTTCGACGAGTAAGTAGTATAATCAATGCGAATCCAAGTAAATATTCTCGCACCTTGACAACATTAGGAAAAGATTAATTTGATTAAACGTACTGGAACTTGATATTGATCTCCAGCATTTGTCACAATGCTGATCAAATGAACTTTATCCATGTCAATTAAAGCTTTATTGCGTTGAACACGGTAATCTGGTAGCAAGTCATACAAAGCTACAATAGTTAATAAAGTAAATAGGTAAATAGGATTTCTCGTACCTAAATCTTTGCTTGTATGTACTCTGTTTACAGTTGAATAAAACATATCCCAACCTTTGTGATTCATCCATTGCTCAAGTCCAAGATCGTACATAGGTTTAAGCCACGGCAAATAAAAGTTTTGCAATTTCCACCATAATCCAAGTCCCATAACAACAAAATGACCACCACTGAGCACTGGCATAGGTTTTTCGAGATGTGCACTCAACAAATTAGTCAATGTAGATCTAAGAAGCATGGTAACTTTAAACAATCGTATAATAATATACCCTGTAAGTGGTCCTGAAATACTGATAATGCTTTTAACCCATTTGTGATTGCTACCAACTCCAAACGCATCTGAACAAATAAGTTGGTACAATTCAATAGCTACACATTTTGAATTTTCAATATATGTGTAAACCAAGTACCTGTAGTAGCTCCATAACTATGTCCAAGTAAATGAACAGGGTTTTCTTCACTCCATTGAGGAAATTTTGCTGTTTCCTTGGGAAAAGTTTTTCCATAGCGTAAATGTCCTACAATGCAGTCAATAGACGCTATCATAGCAAACTCCAACCCATTTTTTGTGAATGTTCTTGTCCATAGTCGACTTGACCTCCATACACTTGATAGAATGCTTCACATGCTCGATCATGATCAGATGAAGCTTTCCCAACATCGACAATGTGATGATTTGGATTGATTTCATTGAGTTCATGCACAGGCCAGTAGTTGGGCAACATACCAAAGAGAGGAGTATGATTACCCCAACCAAACACACCTAAAGAATGAGTTTCCATGCAGCTAAACGTAATGAATACCATGGATTAAGATCACCGGATCCCTTGTGGCTTCCATCACAACTTGTTTACGCAAGACTGAACCGACACCAGCACTTAATTGAATGTAACACACTCCAGATGGTCATCAATCTTTGCAATTTCCACAAAGAATTCTTCATTCTTGTTATTGAAGCTTTTCTAATAGTTTCTTGCATCTTTATTCACTCTCTTCTTGAGCATTATTGTACCATACATAGGCAGAATAAACTTATCTTCGTATGATCTGTCAGTATACAAATTTCAAGACATTTCTTAGTTTTTCTTATTGTCATGACATCAAGATTTTATATAAGAAAATGTAAATCGAAACACAAGAACTGCTTCATGAAATAGGAAATACTACTAATAAATTACCTGTACAAGCTTTATCACAAGCAATTTCATTAATTCGTTGCTTTATTCCTATTATAACTAAGTGGATTTCAACCTTTTTTTCTTTTAAATGGAAAAGGTTTTACCTAGACTTTAACTACGAGAATACTGTGTAGAATAGTATAAATTGATTCACTACTTTTAGTTTTACAATACTTTAAAGCTCACTTGTCATTAAACAATTTTTTCATTTAACTACTAATATAGTCCAATCTAACATGAATCCTCTAAATGATATTGCCATTATGTACCATCAGCTCTTACAATGCATCTATAACAAAGGATAATGTAGCAAAGAGTTTATTTATTCGTGCTAATTGCAATCATGATAAATACTAAGCTAGATAACTAATTAATTATGAATTATTAGGACAAATTGATAACTTGATAAGATTGCTTTGAGAACCTTTGAGAATGAATAGGTGATGGATGGTGTGTGAGAGGTAGTGTGAATTGGTAGCTATGAGTGATGGCATGGCAGAGCTTGGCTTCAAAGAGGTTCCATTGCAAGAAGTAATTGTTGTGAATGATTCTGTGCAAGCTAATGGCAATTTCCTATTGCATTACTTTACAACACTTGCATTAAAAGCTGGTGTGGTTTAAATTTTGAATTGATCATGATACTTTGTAGAAATGCGTGTATGCATGGTAGCATTGAATAATACCCTTGACCAATTCGTAGCTGTTGGACGCAAAATGGTACCTTTGGTAGTACTCGATAGCTTATGATTGTTTCTAGGGTGTTAATGTACAAAATGCAGTAGCTACACAAAAATGGTTGCATATTGATGGAGTATCTCGACCGTACGATTGGAGTGCAGGACCACAAACACCAATGCAATTTACAATGTCAACGACGCCAGATGCAATGAAAAACGATTTACAGCAATTGTTTCTACGTCTTCAAACATTCATCCAAGCATCGTCTGTCCCATGTATTCTTGTCATTGACGATCTTTCCATTTTAACGTACCATTACGGTCTTAATGCAGCTCTTATGTTTGCTCGGTATTGTCGACAATTAGCTCTCAATGCCAAGGTACATCACATTCCATTTATAAACTCATCCAACAATTCCAGTCAACATTACTCGTGTTGCACCATGGGGATGTCAATATGGACAGTCAAGGCACATTTCTCGTACGTACATTTCTATCCACCATTTCCTCATATATTTGATAGAATCCTGCCATCACTGATCTTGCTTCTATTGTATTTACTGTACGTGGTTTAGACACTGGGTATTGCAAAGACATTCATGGTTCAGTACTATTTCCTTACATGATTGTCTACTCACTTTTTTTCAGGTTATGTTGACACGACGGTATCAACCCACATCACAATCTTCATCTCTACATTGCTCTACCACCAAGAAATCCCTTCAGTACAAACTCGTTGAAAATGGTATTCGATGCATTCATGTAGAAACCTTGTAATTTTCAACAAAATTATTTTTCCATACAAAATAAATAGGCGCAGGCGAGGAGGAATCGAACCCCTGTCACGCTAATGACCCATGGTTTTGAAGACCATACTCAGCACCAGCCAAGTTCACGCTTGCATCAATTTGAATTCATTCCTTTATTCACTTATTCCATAGTAGTAAAGCTATCTTTGTAATGCTCTTTGCACTACTCATCATTATTCTATTTACTATTCATTTTCTAATTACTACTACTCATCTTTTTTTCCCAACCAAAAATGCTTTGTTAAAATTGCACTATGTACTCACCAAGTTAACACGCTTTCAACAATTACATCCTACAGCTCTATTTACTCACTCATACAATTAAAAGCTGCTTTTCTAATGCATATTGCATATAGTGCAATGTCAACAGTGTATTTTCGTATAGGACTCAAAATGAGTAGGATATAGATAACACTGTAATAGTAACTCAGAACCAGCCAAGTTTCCACTTGCAACTATCTCAATTTACAACTCTATTCTCTCATTTAATACTGTCAAAAGATGCTTTTCTAATGCACATTGCACTACGTATTTCCTACTCATATAATCTGTCAAAAGGGCAAAGTACACTTTCATTTTTATGACAAGGTAAAGCGTGACACATGCTGGTCAGAGCTTATTGGCTGAGTGTAATCTTAGTTCAATGCATATTAAGTTGACTTTGGAGGAAGCATGTTAAAGCTGGCGTTGCTTGTGTTGGCGATAATCTCTCGATCTTCTGAAGCTGTGTATACGATCAATGGATGGTATTCTTGTAGTCTCAATTCCGAGTATTCGCCAAGTTCTTCAGGGTCGTCATCTTCGTCAACATCGAGAGCTTTGCACGAGTCAAATACTCAAATATCGCCTTGGAATCGACCACTTGATTTTAAACTTGATGTGTTTGATGACTACTTTAAAGCGAGTACAAGTGAAGTGTCTACACAGAGTGTAGTGCCTGAATGTGCTGAAGTTATTGTACCATTGTGTTATACTGGAATTTGTACATTGACACAAACTATGCCTGCTTTTGTTAAAAGAATTCCTGCATCAAGTGGAAAAGGAACCAAGAAAGCGTTGTGGCTATTACAAGGAGGACCCGGAGCTTCTTCTGTGAATAGTAAGTAAGGTGAGAAGAATCTGAACTGATGGTTTTATGTAGTGGAAAGTTTGATGGCAAATTTATTTACTTTGTTGGAGGGAAAGTTTAGCATTTATACTATGGATCATCGAGGCACAGGAAGATCATTATTGCTTGATTGTGTTGCTTCACAAGCTACTGCTGCAGGAAGTCCAGGTGGAGCTACTGTGACTGTCGATGAATTGCCAAATTGTCTTGCTGATATTAATTTTCAATATGGTAGAATAAAGTAGAGATGTGGTTTTATGCTACTATTAGGCACGGATGCAAGTATGTTTTCAGTCACAAGCGCAGCTGAAGATTTGAATTACATTATGACAAATGAACCGACGCTGGCTACAAGTCAAATTTATGTGTATGGTGTTAGTTATGGTACTTATCTCGTTGAGAGATTGATGCATCTTGCTCCACCCAATGTCAAAGGGTATATACTTGATAGTGTACAAGCAGAAAGCTTTCCTGATGACTCTGAGTTTGCTGGGTATTATTCAAATTGGGATCGTGATTTTGGTGAAGTATCAACATCCTTCTTCAACTATTGCAACAATGATACATTTTGTTCATCACAAATTGGCCCAAATTCACAAGAAAAACTTATGGAATTATATCAAGTATTAGACAAGAATACAACACAATGTGCTCAACTTGCGGCTGCATTATCTCCTGGTGATCCACCTTCATGGGCACTTCGCAAATACTTTGCATCTCTCTTTTTGGATATGGATGATCGATTACTTATTGCACCGATTATTAAACGTTTAGGTAGATGTAATTCTGCCGATGTCCAAGTATTAGCTGCAGCCTTTAATCCTCCTTCCAGTTCATCTAGCTCCACAGTCACTTATGTCCGTGGAAGTGATTTACTTTATGACACTATTGTGTTTTCAGAAATTTGGCAACCACAGCCAGAATCTAGTCTTAAAGAATTGTTTGAGGCACAACCTATTGCGAGTGGGTTATATAGTGGTATTACTGCTCAATACTGCTTTGTTGTTGGGACTATCACTGCTTCAGCAAATATTTGCTCTAAACTTATTAAAACCAAAGGATTTAAGTACACACCACCAAATACATATTGGAATCAAACTACATCTATCCCTGAAAATGCTAGCGTCTTGATTTTATCTGGTGGACTCGATCCTCAAACACCAGCCAAATATGCCAAACTACAATATCAAAACATGAACGGGACATCAAAATTGCTCATAACTTTCCCGTATGCAGCCCATGCAGTGATTAATTCAACTCCAGTCAAGACAAACAACAGTCTTCCTTGTGGTTATCAAGTGATTACATCTTTTCTTGAACAAAATGGCGATGTTGACAAAGTTGATTTATCGTGTCAAAACGATGTGTTACCCCTTACCTTTGAAGTTCCGGTGGACGCAGCAAGAAAAAATCTTCAAACCACTGATGCATTTGATGGTTCACTTGATCCAGTGCTATCTACAAAGTCAAATAATTCGACTATCTTTACAAACCAAAGCCAAGTACCGCTGATTGTCGTGTCAGCGTTATTTGGTATATCAATGCTTGTGGTCTTGGTACTTGCAATAACTTTACGAAGACAACAAAAGCGTCTTTCATCAATTCCTCTTTATGAAGCTCCATCAACCTAATTCTTTTTACAGTGTTATGAACCATATCAATATACTTTTTTTTCATAGGTTATCATGCATACATTATCAGCTTAGATATAAAGCTACGTTTTTGCCAATTTTTTCATGGGCTTGTTTGATTGTACTTGTATCATTGTCTTGAGGGGCATACATATCCCGACAGTGAGCTCCATCTTTAATAATCACTAGATCATTTGAACCTGGTGGAATTTGAGAGTCTTTTGAAATTCCCAATGGATGCCATGGATCAATGTAGCCATTAGTAAATGTAACATTGTTGACCTGAATATCAAGTCCACGGAGTTGTTTATCAACTGAAGCAACATTTGGAAATGCAAATTCTTTGCCAAATACATCTTTACATAACTCAATGCCAACGCTTTCAAACGTGACAAATTCTAAAGGAGCAAAAGGAGAATTATTGCTTGTGGTTGTTTGGGTGTAGCCAAGTTCAGTACATCGTTGATAAGTCCATTGTCGATCAGCACTTTCACCATCAAATTTTGTGTTTTTCAAGGAATCAATAATGCTATCTTTGCTTCCACGATATGTTGATGGTATACAAGCTCCTTCACTGATCATAGCAAGGAAACCAGCAACTTTTGTCAATGGTGTTTCGTTCTTGGCAGTCTTGGTCATATAATCACATAAATCACCAAGTTTAACTGGAGAATAGTCATTATATTGAGCAATAGTTTGGAATTGAGCCATCACATTTACTTCAAAAGCAATTGCATCTTGTTTGCTTTTAATTGCACCACATAGATTGATTGTTGATGATAATGTTTCATCTGATGGATCATTTATTACAGCCACCACTGCAGTATGCAAAGCACTCATACTGCTTTTAACAGAATTAACGCATTCATTGCCACCATAAGCAAATAGTCCTTTACCAACTATTTCCATGTATTCTAATGAATTGTTAGCGTAGATTACAAAAGTCAATTTGATACCCTGAAAATTTGGCTTTAAGTGAATAGGAGCAGAACTTGCAATACTACCAATGAATAGCTTGGGATATGCTTGTTTAAGCCAAGCTGCAAGGTTTCCTGGATAGCTACCACCAAAAGCAATCCATTTGCTATTTTGTAGTTTATTCTCTTTGGTCAAGAAATTATGAAAAATTTCAACATCTTTCAATGCCTAATAGAGAGCATTAGTAAAGGGATATATTAATGCTATTTACTTGAGCAATTGAGAGATATTTCAAATTTTTCACAGACATATCTTTAGTTGGGTATGAAGTACCATAATACCGATGTTCCAATGATACCATCAAGGCTTTATGTTTAATAGCAAGAGTATTCATATAAAACATTTCTTGGCTCACATCTGTAGGTGCAATGGGACTTTCTCCACTAAAATGAATTAGAATTAAAAGTAAATTCTTCTTACCCAACCATAAGAAACACTGGAAATCCATCACCACCCCAATATTCCTTGTTAAGATAATAGCGTTGTTTCCAATATGCGTGTTTTGTAGCAGTATGATCAACAATAGCACGTTGAAAGAATTGAGGTACAACATTTTCCATTTCATCCATTTCAATTCCCAATTTTTCATATTTGGAGACAACATGTTTAAGATTTTCATGAGGATTAAATCCAGGATGAAATGCAACATTCTTTTGCAATGGAGCAGGTAATGGAGCATCATATTGCATCTCGACAACTTGATGACTATTAAATCCACGAAGTGGTGATTTAGCAGTAGCCATTGTAAACAAGAAAGCTATTAACTTCTTCATGGTAAATAAAGTTGTAGTATATTTACAATTTCAAATGACAACAACACAACGATACAACAACAACTTGACGACATAAATCAACCAAACAAACCTTCAATTCCTACAAACTCTCTCAATAAGTTTGATTATGTTAATTCATATCTACTAAATACAATACTAATAATGCTAATATGGCACATAAAGCATCAAAATGACAATTGCTCTATTTCATTTCAACTACACAAACTAATGAATCACACCTTATAAAAACTGTACAAAGCTTTAAATTAGTGCTTAAATACATCTTAAATAACTTAAAATTAAGCATCTTAAAGCAATCAAATTCATATTCTAATGCATCAATAACAATGATTAAAGAAATGATTAATCGAATTGACAATACTAACATTAATTATATATTAATAACACTATATTTAGAGTAAGACTATTTGGGGTGGCATATTTAGTGTAAGAGTGTTTGGATTGGTTAATAAAAGAAATAATTTTAACCAATAGAAGGTTAGTATTCTTTTCTCATAAGTTTCCATTTAGCAACCACACAAACGAATATGGCGGACGAAGTTGATTATGATTCGGATTCGATGGCAATGGAAGAAGACACTGGCCGTAGCTCGAAGCGTACAGTGAAGGGAAGAGGTGCAAGATTAGTAGGAATGACTAAAGATCGTACGTACGAACGTGTACAATCAGCTGACACTTCAAGTAAAATTGTTGGTGAAAAAAGTGTCGAAGGTTATGTGCTTTTCGTAAGCAATGTGCATGAAGAAGCGCAAGAAGAAGATCTTCTTGATGCCTTCCAAGAAATAGCTACTGTCGCCAACATTCATTTGAATTTGGATCGTCGAACAGGCTTTGTCAAAGGGTATGCATTGCTTGAATTTAAAACTGCAGAAGATGCTCTTGAAGTCATTCGTGAAATGAATGATAAAGAATTGTTGGGGCAAACCATAAAAGTGGACTGGGCATTTGTCAAAGACAAAGAAAAACAACGTCGAAATGATGGAGCTCCTCGAAGCCGAAGACAATAAGACTTTTTTTAAACATCAAGACGTTTATTCACTTTTATTCTAGTAGATTTGTACAACAGGAGTAGTATCTCTTGCATTTCTTGCTTCTTTTTCACGTTTTCGTGCAATCAAATATGCAATTCCCCACAATAAACATGCCCATGCCAACCAACCATAAGCAAATGCCAATGTCTTTTGTAAACCAGCTTTATCCATGGAGCATTTTGGATCAAGTTTTGGGGAATTATCTACCACAACACTACCACAATGTGGTGCCCACATATCTTTAAGTGCACCAAGGATCATCGGGGAAGGTACGTCCCCAAATAAATGCAATAAAAGTGTATTTAGCCCCATTGCAAAGCCACGTCGTGCTCTAGTAACACTGAGAATAATGACAATGGTTGTAGCTGGTTGAGTTGAAAACATGAGCAATAATCCAATGCCAAAGCAAATAAAGAAAATAATCTTGGTTTCAATGAAAATGAGTGATGCAAAGAGGAATGCTAATCCACTTGTCATCATGATAAACATTTGAAAAGCTGCTGTCTTGCATCGATAAGCATCATCTCCATCATAACCTCGGCATGAACGATCAACTAACCATCCACCAAGTGGTGAACCGATTAAACCAGCTACAACAGCAAGAGCTCCAAACACTGTAGATGCTACCGATTCACTTAAAATGCCATGACCGATCAAAATAGCTGGTGCAAAAGCTCCCATGCCTGCTAAAGTAAAAGAATACGATGCTAGCCCAAGTGATGAAGTTAAAAACAATGGGCACCGAAGAATATCAAAGATTTCACCAAAAATTGTTGGACGAGTATGTTCAGGTTCTTGGTAATGTGTATTTAGCAATTCGTCTTCAATATCTTGTTCTTTCAATGGTGCATGACCCATAGGCATATCATATTGAGCAGGAATCCATTTCCAACATGCCCAAGCCATTGGAAACATGATTGCAGCTGTGATATAAAAACCTATATCCCATCCGATAGTTTGAGCAGTGACAGAGCCATAAGAGTACCCAACTGCAGTGCCTGCAGATAACCCAGCGTAAAAAATACCTAACCAAAGAGTTCTCTTTTCTGGAGGAGCAAATTCATCAATAAATGGTGGTGAAGTAGCATGAAATGACGATTCACCAATACCACTAAGTAAACGACCGATTAAAAGTACAATAAAGTTGTTGAGAGGTTTAGCTAGACCACAAAGCACGATAGAAAGCACCCAAACGAATAATCCGATTGCAGATAAAAGAAATGGACGATGCGTCATTGACATATAGCCAAAGATGCAAATAAAGACAGAATATGAAGCAATAAATGCTGATACAAGCACACCAATGTAAAAACTAACATTTTCAGGCTTGACATTATAAGTTTCCTGTACAAACAATTGAAATTGCACAGGAGCACCAGGAATAATGCCTCGATCGACGTAATTAAGCAAGTTGATTGCACATAATAGAGCAAAGATGTGCGTGATGTTGTGCAATTTAAATCCCATTTGCACTTGCGTGGCTATTCGAATATGACACACATCAACTGGTTCTTTACCTTATCCTGATGGTGATACATGTTGCAACCCGTCTACACCAAGATTCATTAGATATAGTATTGATATCGTGTCTATTGATGTGTAGCCTGTAATGCATTGCACAGAATCAATCCTGTGTGAATTCTTGACTTAAAGCCCATGTAAATTGCCTTTAAATGACCATAGCTATCCATTTCATGTGTAGAACCAGTAGGATAACATGGGAGACGGGACCTGATCTTGATGCCATGTGCCCATGATGGAGTTTTGGGCTTGTCTACAATGCATCAAGGCAACGTAGTACCTCAACAAGCAACAAGTCATCGCATTTTGTCTATTTCTTCATGGAATCATCACAAGTTGGATTTAAGTAAATATTTGTATCCTCCAAGCCAGATAACATCAAGGCAAATTATCCTGCATGACAGACGATAAATGATGATCCAACCTCCATGTCAACGCAGATAACATCATAGGCAAAGAGTTAATGGGGCATTGATAAGGTATATACGAGTAAAGATGATCAATTGCAAGAAAGTAAAAACGTTCTACGTTTGGTCCATATCACTGCCACTGCTGGGGCTTTTAGGACGTGAAGCTGGTGGTTCTTTCATGAATTTACTTGGTCTTTCTGCTGGTGGCTTTGGCTTATCTTCACGACGTCTAGGAGATGAACTAAACGATCGACGACGTTGATTACGACGATAGCTTGGACTACGACGATACGAACGACGAGAACGACTCGAACTACGTCGAGGAGAGTAGCTACGTCGTCGTGGAGAAGTCGAACGGCGATGAAATCGACGTGGAGAACTTGGAGAACGATATCGTTCACGAGAACGACGCGGAGGACTATTTCTTCGACTTAATCGACGACGAAAACTTGGACTTCTTGAATAACTACGTCGATGAGAACGTGGTGAATTTGATCGACGAGAACGACGAGGACTTGGAATTGATTCTCTTGGTGGTGATGGATTTGTTTTAGGTGGAAGTTTAGCTCCTGGAGAAAGATGACGTGGAGCTGGAGATCCTTCTTTAGCCTTGGATCGACTACGTCTTTCATTGTTCTTCATAGGCTTGTTCTTACGTTCTTGTTCATCTTCAGAAGAGGTATCTGAAGATGAATCTAACGAACTACTACTTGACGAAGAAGAAGAGCTTGATGGCGAACGTTTACGTCGATTCTTTTTCTTTTCTTTTTGCAATTCATTTGCAAGGCGAAGACGACTTTGTTCTTGTTGTCGTAAAGTTTCTTTTTCATGTTGTTTTCGTTCATATTCTTCTTGTTTTTCAAGTCGTCGTATTTCTTGTCCTTCAAAATCAAATCCTTCTCCATCACGATATTTACTGCTTATGCCAAAGGCAGCTTTTAATTGTGCAATTTGTTTTTCTTTTTGCACTGCTTTGGCATGACTACTAGCTCCTTTGCTTTCATCATTTTCACCTTCTTTTTCCATGCGTATTTGCAATTGTTTTCTCAACGCATCGCATTTCTCATCAATTTCATCATCTTCACAACCTTGTTCTTCCAATTGATCGCGTAATTCCATTACTTTCACTTCGACTTGTCGTTTACGTTCATGAAGTAAAATTTGCTTATTTACTGCAGTTTTCGTGTGCGGTTCTTCATACTTGTTGTAACCCATCAATGCTTGACGTTCACGCTCACGTTGATAAGCAGGCTTCACATAGCTTAGATTCCTTTGCACATAACCATTCGTGCCAGACCCACGGGCTGTCTTGAGCCCAATGCCGTTGTACATTTTTAAATGGAAAATGACCACACACAAGTACATAAAAAACTCTTTATCTTTTTGTTTACAAATTTCAAGTCAACATTAAATATTTGAATTAAAATAGTGACAATAAAAACCAAGACCCATTTCCCATAATATTAATTTCGACATTTAATGTTGATTTAATATTTGTACAAGACTACACGAAAAACCAATTATCTCATATTGGTATACAAATATCAAATTAACTTTAAATTTTAAATTAAAATACTATTTTCTATTTTAATTCAAAAAATTAAGGTTGATAAGATGTTTGTATATAAAACACGAAAAAAACTTCGTGTAGTTAAATACAAATATCTAATTAACATTAAATCTTTTAAATATAATGGTATATCGGGAATAATGTATGGGATAAAGAAATTGGTGTGGTTGTATAGAAAGATCAAGTCAAGATTAAATGTAGAGATTAAAATATTGAAAAGGTTAATGGAAAGATATGTCCATGATCAGGTTAAGGAATGAAGCATGGGAAAGAAGGTGATCTTTGTCTTGATCAAGGAGATCACGTAGATGAAAAAGAAGAGGAAGAGTTGTAGAATCGTTCTTGGTGTCGGCGAGATCGAGAGCGGAGGATAAAGCGGATTTTTTTACTTCACCAGCATTGACGGAATCAATTGAAGCAAAGAGAGCTTGAGCTTGCGAGAGAAGAGCTAGGAAGAGATAGAATATGAAT
>JNBS01000302.1:0-51895 GCA_002081575.1 Thraustotheca clavata | reverse complement strand
CTAACTACCGCTCCTCTCTCTGGAACTAAATCATATTGGTCTCCTGAAATGCTCACTTCATCACCTACATTTACACCTGCCATGGATATGTGGGCTCTTGGATGTATCTTGTACATAATGCTTGCAGGGTGCCATCCATTTGATCCATCAGGAACTTTTTCAGAAGAAGAAATTCAGCATCGAATTGTTCATGATAATCCTTCGTATCCAATATCTCCATGGTACCTCATATCCCCAAGTACAAAAGCAATCATTCAAGCACTTCTTGAGAAAGATCCATCCAAACGCCTTACTGCTAATGAATTAAAGAAGCTTTTAACTCCTTAAATAAGTTTTGACGCGAAAATTGTTTTTTTATGTGTTCATCACATGGTAAATTTACAAATGGCAATCAATTGACCGTTTCAGCCATAAGGAGACCCATTGTAATTATGAAACTGACAAGATTGTTTGAGAGCAGATTTTTGCTGGATCTAGCGGCGGCAGTTCCATCGGCAGTTGCGATTTCGACGAGAGAATGAGTGAACTGACAGCAGGAAACGCGGAAGAAGAGCATTACTATGGTATGAGCAACCAATTTCAGCTTTCTGTCTTTTTCTCGCTCTTCTTAATGCTGCTTATGGCGTCTATTGTCATCAGCAACTTTTGCGCACATCATTTGCATTGGCATTTTCTTCCTGAAGCAGGAGGTCTCACTTCTTCCCATTAAAATGACTAAAATATGTGACTAGCAACGATACTTGTTGGTGCTTTTGGTGGTGTGCTTTGTTATGTCTTTAACAATTCCATTACGCACTCGGTACGCATTAAATTGACCCGTGAACCTAATCAATTGATAGCTTATGATCTTTGATCCCAATACGTTCTTCATTGCATTGTTGCCTCCGATTATCTTTAATTCGGGTAATTCTATGCAAATAATTAATAATCTTATCGTAGTTAGGATATATCATGAAAAGAAGATACTTCTTTGATAGTATTGTACCAATTGTTGCATATGCAGTTGCTGGTACAACAATTTCAAGCATGACAGTCGGTGTTATCATGTATGCTCTTGGCCACGCTGGAGTTAGCTTAAAGCTCTCTTTGGCAGAATCTCTTTCGTTTGGTGCTTTGATCAGTGCAACGGTTTGAAAAAGTTAAATGACTATTTCCATCTTGATCTTTTTACTAGGATACTGTGTCAGTTCTAGCTATTTTCCAAGAGCTACGTGTTGTATGCATGAAACAATTGATGCATCTTAATCGTGGTGTAGGATCCGACATTGTTTTATCTAGTCTTTGGTGAGAGTTCATTAAATGACGCTGTGGCCATTGTATTGTTTGGTACATTTTCCAAGTTTATTGGAAATGTTTATGAGTCGAGTTACCTCCCAATTGCAGTGCTTGACTTCATTTTAATCTTTGTCGGTTCAACACTTATCGGCATTTTATTTGGCGTTCTCTCTGCTCTTTTATTCAAACATTTTGATTTTAAAGGTTGTTTGTACCATGAAGTAAACAATACTTATTACAATCAATACTTATTTGATGTACTAGATGGGGGTGTACATAATGTTTTCTTATCTTCCTTTCCTTGTGGCATGTATTTGTGATTTATCTGGCGTCGTAGCCATACTCTTCACAGGAGTCACGATGAAGCATTACACAAGCAATAACTTGAGTGAAGAAGGCAAAAAAGTGTACTGCTCGTACCTGCATTCATTAAATCATTTTCTTGACTAGTTGTGGGTACATGTTCAATGCAATTTCCTATGTGTGCGAAACAACAGTATTCCTCAGTAAGTTCTACACCAACAGTCAATCATTTACAACGATTTAGACCTTGGTTTGGCTGTCTTTGCCTTACAAGTGGGTTACCACATGAGATTCATTCTATGGAGTCTCATTGCCTGTCTTACTGGAAGAGCTATGTTTGTTTTTCCATTATCCTATCTTGTGAATAAGAACCGCCCAGCAGAACGTCAAGTGCCCAAGAATCATCAAGTTATGATTTGGTTTAGTGGTTTTCGTGGGGCTTTATGCTTTGCATTAGCTCTCGACTGGCCAAATGAGAAGCGAAGTGTACATACTATTAGCAGTATCAATCTTAACATAACAACACATAGGAAATCATTGCTACCACCATGGTAGTTGTTCTTTCAACTCTCTTTATCGGTGGTGGAGCCACAGTTCCAATGCTCCACTGGCTAAAGATCAAGCAATTGACTCCTGCAGAAGAAGTTGAATTGGATGCAAATGTTCGTCCAGTAGCTCGCATGCCAATTCTTCAATTCGATGCCAAGTATTGGGTTCCATTCTTTACCCATTTACATCCCGAAGTGTCTTATGAGTATATTTACTATATCGCGCGCTGTAGTGACCCGTTGATAGTGATAAACCTGCCTCGGAAGATGAAGATACCTCCAAACAATCTTTACGGCCAACGTATGCTGAAGATGAAGATGAAGGCGAGTTTTCTACCATCAATGTCAATTCGTCGTCTTAGATCGAAAGTTGCATATTACATTTGTTTTATAAAGTTAAATCACTTATGTTGTGTTGATCAAAATAGGGATATTCGTTCCAGCCATTGAGTTCACAGTTGGGAGTACCCCATTTTACTCCAGTCTTAAGCTTGTAAAGCCGATCAAATTCATACAAAACATCTTCTTCCGAGTCATAAGGACCTTTCAAAGCACTTTCAAACTTGCCAGAATAACCCCACCGTGACCATACATAGTGTTGAATTTGGTTTGCTTCGTTGTTGGAAATGCTTTGAAGAATGTACAGCTTTGCTCCTTGAGTTAAGTGAACTCCACGAAGAACTCTAGCGGATGGTTTTCGAAGAGAAGGGTCTACTTGAAAACGTATATCAACTATTTCTTCACTTGGTGTTTCTTCAGCAATGGAGTCACAATCACTTATTGTTTCTGAACTGTGAGGTATTTGCAGCTTTCGATGTGAAAATCCTCGCCAAAGTGCCTGAATACGAATTGCTGAAAGCTCTCGTTGCATCCAAAAGGCAGAAAGATGTTCTCGTACAGCTCGTTGAATAACTTTAGCTGCATACTGTCTTCTTTCATAAGTTTCTTCTTCTTGAACTTGTTTAAAGAGTGACAAGCCAAAGCAGCTCTACATTATATCATGAATGATAGAAAGGCAACAAAATGATACCTGATCGGTCCAAGGAAGAGTTAACAACCAGTCGAGCCACTGCTGAATCATGGCAAATTCAGATGAGCCTGGCATCATCATTGCCATTGAATCAATTTCGGCTTTAATTGCGTCGAGAACGTGAGCTGGTGCACCAAGAGATGCCAGCCGAGTATTGTATTTAACCAAAAGATCATCCGATGAAGGTAGCTGTAAATTCTTTGCATTCTTTGTTTCTAATTCATGGGCGTAGTCCAAAAGACGTGAGACTCCAGGTAGTCGGTAAAGCTCCAGTGAACGTTCAAAATATGTGATACTAGCCCCATATTGTTTATTGCGAAGACATCGTTTGCCAAGGTCTCTTGCTAACGCAGCTTCTTGTGCTAAATCAGTCTCTGTCATTTCCTTTGACACTGGCATTTGAGAAGCATCAATTCCAGCATTACCAAGCGATGATGCTTGTAAAAATTGCAGAACAGAAGTCAATTGCCTTTGAAGTTGATCCGTCTTCAGTGCTTGGGCTTCCAGTTTCGCATTACATGTTGCAGTCAATTCTCGAGCTTGTTCGTGCACCAAAGCTAGCTTGAGTTCACTTTCTCTTTGGCTTTTCTCAAGTCGATCTTGCAAATCTTTTGCTCTACTTTGTTGGTCTCGAACTTGTTGCCTCAAATACAAAATTTCAACTTCACGACGAATTCGTCGATCCACAATACGATCGAATAAAAGCCGAGTTTTTCCACCACGATCTTGCTCCACCATTGAGGCGCCATATTCAAGAAGTTGTTGGATTACGTGGAGTTCATTTGTGCATTCGGCCTTTGCATCGAGTTTATCGATCATATAATGCAATGGAGTGGCACCATTGATATCAAAAATATTAACTTTAGCACTTGCAGCCATTAAATACAAGGCACAATCAGTATGACCGTGTAAGCATGCAATATGCAACGGTGTTCGACCACTTTTATCCAAATCATCAACTCCATGGAAATGAAATTTGCCATCTTTATCCAAGGTTGCTGAGGCTGTTAGCAAGAGCTCCATACATTCTGTACTACCAGCAAAGCAAGCAACATGCAGTGGTGAACACCCACCTTCATTTAATGCAAATGTATGGGCAGCAGCAGTTAAAAGAGCTTGTACACAAGGAACACTAGCTGTCATACAAGCATAATGCAATGGTGTTTGGGAACCCAAATCAAGCGAGTCAACTCGAGCCCCTGCAGCTAACAATAACTCGACAGCTTCGGCACAGCCAGCGATGCAAGCATGATGTAAAGCAGTGACATTGTAGGCATCGCATTCATGTGGTGAAGTTATCTGCAACAGCTCAACTAGTTGAGCTACACTGCCTTGTCTTGCAGCCAAAAGTAAAGGTGGAAGCAATGAAGAAGCATCCGAGGGTTGAGTATGTGGAGGTGACTTCCAAAGTGAATATGACGATGTGTTTGCTGCTAAAAGAATTCCTGCAGCAGCTCCTTCAAGGCAGACAATTCCAACTGAGTCTGGTGGATTAGCTTGCATTTCTTGTGATATTCGGTATGGCAACATCACTGATGGAATCGTAATATGATCTGCAGAAAGTTTATCGACAGTCATGACAAATGCAGATTCAGGTTGTTGATGATCATTATTTCCAACGATGACAGCAATAGCACCAGCTTTTTGAACCCGCTCAATCTTTTCAGGAAATGTACATCCGCCACGTTCCACCATAACGATGGAGCCTGGAATGGCTGCGTTGTTGAGCAATGACGAATTCGCTTGGAATGGACGACTAAATGCTAAGCGGCTGCGGAAATACAATTTCTTTCTTGACAACCCAAAATCAGCCAGTGGAGCAAATACAACTGAGTACGAATCTCCAGTTGTGGCATACAAAACAAATGCAAAAAGTGGTGCAGTAGATACTTTTTCAGGCTTCGGCTTGACAATTTTCTCCATAGTCATCATAGAAATGGCAGCTTCAGGTAATCCAACATCCGCCGTAGTCTATTAATCATTACCAATGCAATAAAAAGCAATTGAAATACCATCTCAACACCTTTTTTTACCGCTTCCACCGATGCTTGCACCACTTCATTCGTAGTTTTCTTGACAGCCTCCATGGATGCTTGCAAAAGTGTCTAATTCATTTAAATCTCAATCAAATCACCTTACAATCACCTTTCAATTACCTTGGATGCTACTATTTTTTCATCTTCCTTCAACTCGATTGTAGCCATCATGTTATTTTTCAACGATTTTCCAAGAGCAAATCCAACCATAAGTACTGGAATCTCAACACCCAATCCTTCATTTTCAAAAGCCTCGCCCATACGTACGAGTTCTTCATTCGAATTAGTCAGAATCATCGCAATAGCTCCTGCAGCTTGCAAACTTTTCGCTTTTGCAGCAAAAGAACATTCTCCGCGTCGAACAATGGCAATTTTCCCCCTCAAAGCTATGTTATTTTCAACAGCAGGGAATGCTGTTGGTGGAACCACGTGCACCAAAGCCCCAGAAACCTTCCCTGGTACAAGACACCCAAACGTAGCTACAGGAGAAGGGATAATTCGTTCATAACCACCCACAGACACACGCACAGAAGCACGAAGGACCATCGGCGATACAAAATATCTTGTGTCGAAGATCAGGTATTCTAGCATTTGATTGGTCGAAACAATGACTCTTTTTATCCAATCAAAATCAATTAATGTTATGTCGAAGATCGGGCATTCCAGCATTTAATTGGTCGAAACAATAACTCTTTTTTATCCAATCAGAATACGCAATAGATTGGAGGTTGGAGAATACAATGCAATATTGAAAGCATTGAGAGGAAAGCAACAAGAAAAAATGGGTGAATATACCATAGAATTAAAGGTAGAAGAGCTACTAAAGCTAATTGTTCGATTGATTTGATCGAAACGGTGTTTGCCCTTTGGTCGGGCGTTATGATTTTATCCAATCGATGTAGTGCGTCTTTCTATTTCTTAAAAGCTTCCAAGGATTTGATACTGAAAAGATGAATGCATCGCCGCCATCGGAAGTACGTTCATTTATGCGTTTAATGCGATTAATTCTGTGTAGATTACGTGTTCTTACAAGTCTCGTAAGTGTTCTCATCCTCGAGCTGTTAAACGCAATGGAAAAATGCACACATTGTGTGAATTTCATCGAGCACGACAAAATGAACACCAAAGAAAGAGTGATCGCAAGCACAAGGACACAAAATTAGCCCGACAATCGCTCAAGCAATGCGATGCAGACATGCTTTCGATGGCTAGTCCATTGATGGCGAGAATGCAAGAACGACAACGTCAGAATATGGAATCTTTATTACTTTCGCCAGCTCAAGCCATGCAAATGGCTTTACCACCACCTATGTTGGAAGAACCCACGTGTCATTTTGCCCATCAAACTGAAGTCTAAGCACGTGAAAGAGCCCTGTATAAATAGTCCATTGCATAAGACCACAAACATCATGATTAACTAGTTGGATTTATTCATTTTGCCTTTTGTTATGGAGGAATTCTTGTTCAAATTACTCTGCATTGCATTATTACTTATTCTCAATGTAGAATCTGCTTGTGTATCAAGAACTAGGAAAGCATGGGATAATTATTCTGCTGCTGATAAAAAACTCTTTATTAAGGCCATTACAACTGCAATGGATCGAGGATTTTACAGTGATTTTCTTGCATTGCATGCTGATCAAATGACAAACCAACAAGCTCATAACACTTGCATCTTTCTCTTTTGGCATCGAATCTTTCTTGTTGGCTTTGAAAATATGCTGCAATCTTTGGCACCAGAATATGCTTGTATTACTTTGCCTTATTATGATTATATTCAACACAACCTTGACTATATTAGCCAACGATGTACTGACATTCAATCGTGTTCAAGCATTCTAAGAGATCTTGGCGGTAGTTCGTCTACTTTACCTGCAGCACCACTACAAACCATCAGATCGTATTCCTTTCCAGGTTTTCGGTGTATTGCATCGCCACCCTTAAACCATTTTTGCGATGGTACTGATTGCATGGGCTGTGTACCTCGAGGACAATGGACAAGCACGTATTTTAACCCAGACTTAAACTTTAATCGTGTCAAACAAAGTATTTTTTCAGGCACTTCGATGGCAATGGTGACAGCAGCTATTGAACTTTCACCTCATGATTCTATGCACGATACGTTGTCTGGTGCAATGGCAAACCTTTTTGTATCACCAGCAGACCCTGTTTTCTACGGTCACCATGCTACAATTGATGTATTGTTAACTATATATCATAAATGCCTTGTGGATGATATTGGACAAGAAGCTGCAGTTGTCGATGATCAAAGAGTCTTTGAAGGATGCACTGTGGGCTCTAGGGCTATCACTGCAGCATCAAGAGTGTTTATGCGAAGCAGTCGGCTGAAAAATATTCAAAAGTTTTTTGATGGACTACCGATGCAATACGGTGGACTTATTGATGCTACAAAGTTAGGCAACAGCAGCTACACTTATGAACTTTCTGGGCTACTTGGTACTTTATTCACCGACTGCAAAGCTGCAGGTACAAGACAGAGAAGTAGTCGAAAATTAACTTCAGCTTATGGTCATGTGGTTCATCCTCTTTCAAGCGACGATGGAGAAACATTTATGTCGTGGCGAAGAGCGATATTTGATGCTGCAATGGAACAAAAAATTCCCAATGTAGAAGATGAAGTTGAAAAGATTATGGTGATGCTTTATGAGTTTTGCTTACCTGGTAAAGTTACTGATTATTCTGATGCTTTTAAGAAGCAATGGGGTATTGCTCGGGTTCGACCATCAAAAGCACTTTTAGATGCTATTCAAGATGGAACAAATCCAATACGTATTTCAAACTGGACAAGTATCAATGAAAAGTATTATCAATGCCCTGGGAACAAATAGTTTTCTGGTTTCCTAAGCTTCTATGGTAATATATTCCTCTACCTTTCAAGCAAAAACATTTACTTTGTACATTTTGATCAATCAAAAAGATTAAGCAAGAAATGAGTCAGATACTATGGTGTGCTACTGAATTAAATTTATTTGTCCTGGTTCTAATGCATAATTCAAGTTTATGCATGAAGCATTAAAGTATTTGAAGATGAAATAGCTTTGACATGAAAATTTTGATATTGAAATAGGAATATTTAGCTTTTAATTGAGTATCTCAAGGGTACTTTGAATACTTTAAAGTTGAGCTACCAGAACAAGCACTATGTCAATGAATTGAAATTTACAAAAATTTTGACCATGACTCGAACAAGTAATTGTCCCATTGACAATCATGACTTTATACTCATTTGTTCAAATATTTTGCTTGTGTGTTGTATTTTTTGTCGAAGATTTATATCTCGAAAATAATTGTTTCCTCGTTGTTCTAAGGTTAAGTTCTATCATCGAATGTGTATTTTATTCGATCCATATCAATCAGACAATCTACCAAAGCTCATTATCAAAAATTCTTTACAATGTTCGCATTAATTATGTCTGCTTTGCTTGCTTTGACTTCTGGTTTTGAAATTCCAACTCAACATATTTTAACCTCGACACCTGAATTATGTGGCGACATTTGTCCTCTTCAAGACAATGTACCAGCTCAAGCTTGTGTGTATTATCCTCACTCTCTTACTGATTATAATTGTACTCAGTCATCTTTGGGATCATGCATCAAAACCAACGACAGTGATGTTAAATGCCTTAACAATAATTGGGCTCAAAATTCAAGTTATAGTATTGGTATTCGTGGAACTATTGGGTCTTTTGGTCGCTCTGAACCTGTTCGAGTTATTCAAAATTACGCTGCTGCCAACATAACAGAGCTGTAATTGCATTTATCTATGACTTGATATTCTAATTTGTCATAGGATTTTAAAAAATTACAATGATGAAAAGTATTACTTGACATTACTTGATGGAGCATTTACCAATTCATCGTTGACCTCATTGTATGTACAACTTGTCAAGATATCAACTTATGATTTTGTAGATGGATTGAAAATGTCAATTTGTCTCTTCAAGAAAAAGTATTTCCACCACAATTACGATCGCTGGTACTTCGTAAAGCTGACTTACGTTGGATTCCAAAAGAAATCTTTACTCTTTGCTCACTCGAGAAATTGTACTATTTATCTACTCACGATTGAATATCTAATTACATGATTCGTAGGGACTTGTCAGGTCAAACACTTGACACAACTCAATTGACTGAGGATGAAAAAGCATTTTTGAATAAACTCAATTTTACCAGTTCTTAGATTTTGTATTAACTCATTAAGAAAGTATATTCATTTGACTATCTTAATCTGTTTGTAAAAGATAACAAATTTAAGCAATGCTATAAAGCTTGCAAAAAATAGTGGTGCTAGTACCATTTTAACTTTATTAACTTGAAAGCGTATGGAATTTGTACAATGCACTGAACTAAAGCAGTATTATTTGCTAGTGAGTTGTGCCATTGCAGATCTTAAGTCATGAGGGTGATGCACATTGTTTAGAAAAGTTTGAAGTGCTTTTGTAGTATTGCAGGACACATCCTCTCCAACATTTTCCATTGGTTCACGAAGAATAGTGCGGCAAACACAACGTCCAGAATGATCACAACTCAAGTCAAGCACAGCAGAAGACTTTATGGGCGAAACAAGGATCCAATGACGAATTAAAAACTTCCGAAGGCATGCAATAAGTTCTTCATTAGCAGGAGTCTTTGGTGCTTCATCTGGGCGTCCATATTGACGTAAAACATTGCGAATATCCGTGTTAGTCATACCACCATGACTTCCATCAGGATATGACCCAACAAACGTTTGTAGAGCTACAGCACTAGCATGGTCATAGCTGCCAGTGACTGGTAAATGGGCCACTGGACGAATCCATGGCGCTCGTAATCGAGCTTGATCAAGTCGAGCTCGAACCCATCCATCCAAAATCAAGTCAGGATCACGGTGTACAATGCCATACGTAGTTTTTCCATCAACAACTTGAGTCTTAAGCTCAAGTTCATCAGCATAATCACCAGGCCAGTACACGTTATTTTCTTGGTTTTGTTCACCCACACGAATGTACCATTTTCCATTGCGTTCAAGCACATCAACGACTACAGCTACGTGTCCAACCCATTGATTAGGAGTAGATTGATATACTAGAAAGTCTCCAACCATGGGTTTTTCATGGCCAAAGTTTGGAAGCTTTTGCAATGGTACAATCGCATAATCGTCACAACGGCTCACATGTTCAATCTTGGTCCAAATGTGAGCAGCCCAGCTTAAGCTTGGCAATACAATTCCTTTCTTTAATACCCAAAAGCGTCTTGCATATTCAACGCATTGCCATTTCATGCCAGTGCACAATCCACCAAGAAAATTCGATCCATCGTAGTCTGGAAGGTCAGCATCGGGATTATTCTTGTAATTGCAGTTGTATCCTTCCACGCCCAAGGCTGAGCCCAACACTGTGCCATGCTTTAAGCCCGTCAGAGGCAGCTTTTCTCCATTCGCGTTGTCTCCAGGCCATCGGCGTTGATGTGTCGTCATACTTGATGCAAACTGCACTTTGAAATATCTACCGAATTCGCGTATTTTATTTCCCGATTCTTTCTTATTCTGACAGAAATATCTCAGTAACATGAGTGTGACACTCAGGAAATTGCATTTAGCCCTTCACATCAAACATAATTGCAATGTAACAAGTACAAATAGAGTCTATACAAGCTCTTATTAAGGCTAGTACTGTCCAAATTTACTAAAGTTGGATGTATTTAAAGACAAATCTAATAAACTGAGACGACATTGAGAAATGAAACAGAATAAAAATATTGGTGATGCATAGATAGTTGAAGATAGAATAAATTCTGCTGATTTTATAATGCAGAATGATGTCATATTTGATTTTCATGTCCACTTGGTCGTGTGAAGTGTGCACTCTTGTGAATCCGACAAGTTTAAATGAATGTGATGCTTGCAATACTCCACAGCCTGGAAAAAACTCCTTAATGTCATTTCTTCCTAGGGTTTCTACGTGTAAAGCATGCAAACAACCAATTTTGTAAGTTTTTTTGTTTGATTAGAATAGCTGATTGATGAAATATTGTAGTTCGGCAATGATTAAAGCACTCAATGAGACGTACCATGCAACTTGTTTTCGTTGTGCTGCATGTCAACAAGGTTTTGACAATTCGATGCGATTTCAAGTACATGAAAATGAACCATATCATAGTCAGTGTTATCGTGAATTGTATCATCCAAGGTATATATAAAAAAATCCATGGCTTAATGCATGTAGATGTGATATATGTGAAGAAAGACTTCCAACCAATTCATCAGAACTCATTGTATATCAAGAAATGCCATTTTGGAATTTGAAATATTGTGCTATCCATAGTCAAAGAGATCGATGCTGCAGCTGCAAACGTATTGAGGTAAGTAAAAATGCATACAATGCTTAAACTAATTTCAGTTAGCCTACTGCTATTCATCGTCAATTTGATAGCCTTAGTGATGGTCGAAAACTTTGCCTTGGCTGCTCAGAGACAGTAATCCTTGATACTACTGAGGTTGGTACTCTAAAATCTATTCAATAACTTATCTATTGCACTAGGTACAACCTGTTGTAGCAGAAGTGTGGGCATTTCTAGCTTCTCTTGGCATGCATGTGCCAAAGGTATTCGTGTCTTTACAAAAAGAATATTTACATTGTGCGTAGCTTCCTGTCCTCTTAGTAGATTTTGAAACATTAAATGCTCATACTCATAGTCATCATTCAAATCTTCCTCGAGATGCAAGAGTCCCTACTGTCTATGGAGTTTGTCTATCAGAAGTAAGCATTGCAATATCAATTTATCAATGAAAAGCATCAATAGGTACGATATATTCGTCATATTGCAAAAAGAGGTCAACAAGAACGCATGAGTCTCAGTGATCGTCGTGTGAATGCAATTTTATTACTTCATGGTCTACCTTATGAAATGACTGCATATATTCTAGCCCATGAAGCCACCCACGCATATTTGCGATTAAATTCAAGATTTCCTCCTCATTTACCTCCTAAAGTATCATTTATATACCTATTGGTAACCTAATCGATGATAGATTGAAGAAGGCATGTGTCAACTTATGAGCTTTTTGTACCTCCGGTATAAAACAGTGATGGCAAACGATAGTTCACCCAATTTTCAAGCCTCTTTACGAGCATATTACTTGTTTCAATTACAAAATGATCCAACTCCAATATATGGTGATGGGCTACGAGAAGCATTGATGGCATACAACACTTATAATTCATTACAGCAACTTCTTGACCGTATTGCAATGACACAAACTTTTGGCTAAACAACTCAACTGACAGACCTCACGCCTCGATCTGAATGACTTTTATGATGTGCTGCAAGTGATAATTGCATCTCTTCGACCAAGTGCCTTTGGTATTGCAGCGATTCAAAAAGGGCTGGATCAAACCCACGGCTTGGGTCTGATGTTGCTAAATAAGTAGATTTGTCAAAAGAACCACCGACTAAATTGAAATAAATCATTAGATTCATTTAAAAAGTGTACCAAGGTTGTTGGTCGGATCAGACTTGGTGCGAAGCATATTCTCAGAGGGTATGTCTACACAACATGAGAATACAACTTGAAGCTATTTTATACCCCATCCATACGCACTGAGACTACGAACTTTTCCTGATGCTGAAGATAATTCTGACAATGGGGAATCAATTTCCATTGAATATGCCAATGATCTTTCCATTTGACTAGAAGATGCATGGGTACATGAAGCTACAAAAAATAACTATAAGAATGAGTGGGAAGATACTTTCAATTGTACATGGTCGAGTGGCTTCTTCAAGATCAAAAATTGATGGTGTTGACAAAGCTCGGTGAGAGACGCCTTCACGTCCAGAAGAAGATGTAATAGTCCCACCAGAAAGTCGAGGTGTTCTTTGACGTGCACTTGTAAAACATGTTTTACAATAAGTTGCTTTGATAATTGGATGCCCAACATGTTTGTTAAAATCCGATGTGCTAGCTAAATGACTAAATCGACCCATTGGACGTACATTTTGCAATGGTTGAGGAATCAAAACAACACATTTCATGCATGTCACCTATCAAAAATTCCATCAACATAAAAGTAATAAATTGAAAATACCTGGCCACAGGTGCGACAAAAGCACCATCGATTCGAAAACGATGGACAAGTAGCACATTTTTGGGTGGTCCTACATGTGTCTAATAAATTTAAGCTGGTTCAAGATAACCTACTTGTCTTTAGCTCGTACAGACCGAACTCTTGGTGATTCCATTAATCTTCGCATTTGAGCAATTTCCGATAGAATCGTCACATTTTCATAATATTTTTGTGATGTTCGTTTGTTATAAATCCATGCCGGCATATTACCTTGTGGATCTAAATGTCCAATAATTGTAAATTGTACACTTCCATTTGGTAATTCTGTAAATATAAACGCAAGTTGATAATAAAAGCGTACAATATGAGGAAAAGGTGGAAATGCTGGTGTTGTGATAGTATGTCTAACTTGAAATAATGTTCGATTCCCATTAGCATCATATCTTGTTCCTGATTGCTACAATATGATCTTAAGTATAAACTTAATATTAAAGTAATAATTACCTCTGCATATACAGTATCTCTTGGTTGAAAGACTGTGTGTACAGGCAATGGAAGATGTAAACGAGCATATTTAATTCCAAACCATTGAAATGGATCATCATCCGTCTTGACTTGTTCTGTTTGAAGAATAGCTCCATCCAAAAAATCCCATTTATACAATAAACTAAGTACACAACGTTGAGAATGCGTAGTTGTAGTATAGAGTGCATAATTCAGATCATCAAGGGTTGTATCACACCCTCCAACAATGAAAAATTCCTCAAACGATGAAGTTGGGTTGGCACGTTGATAACATTGATATCCATGTTTTTCCATTGTCATTTTATACCCTTGCTGCAAAACAATATTACGATTTTGTTGAAATTGCGAAGCTGTTGTCATTGCCTCTTTAGCAAAGACAGAAGTTTTACGATAGTGTTTTTCAAGTTCTGCTTGACTCAAATCGAGACTCGGGTACTCCATTGAAAAAAACAAAATGACAAGATGAATTGATCTGATCGGAAGGGACTCGCAAGGACGCAGCTGGTCGGAGGAAGCCACAGTGGTTCCGTGGGTGGTTGATCTAGAAGCAGAACTATATCGTGGGACTAATGAAATGTGTAGTTGATGCAACAAGGTACTTGTTCAAACACCCGTCGAGTAGACAAGAAACTGTACTACATACACACATCTAATACGACAACCGAAGCTTGCGTAGCCAATATTCCATTTGGACTGCTGATGGACGTTCATCGGCATTGTGACTCAAACATTTCTTAGCAACATCTTGGACGTCAATTGGACATTCAACACTAAAAGTAGGTTGAAGTAAATCAGCCATAACCAAGGTTGCAATTTGTTTGCTGTTATCTTCGGCATTGCCACCTTTGATTGTATTGGCATACGGATGATACCCGAGATCAACTTCACAAATTAGAATACCAAACGAGTAAATATCAGCCTTTTCAGTCCACTTTTCACCCTTTAGTACTTCTGGTGCAGTGAGCAATCGATCCGGAACGAACGACGAGACATGGTTACCATCTTCATTGTCTTCAGGATGGAAACCACTTAATTTTGCTACGTAGTCTTTCGATAAAAGAACGTGGCGAGAATGGATATTGCGATGGATTATGGCGGGAGCAAACGAATGCAAACAGACGATGGCAAGTGCTATATCACTAACAATGGACAGCTTTGGTACGTTTTTAGCATTTCGTGGTGTCCATTGCAGTAATTTTTCACTTGATGACTTGGTCTTATCTTGATTTAATAAACGTTCCAAATCCCCATTTTCCATGTGCTCGGTGATAAAACCAAAGCCTAGCATGCCTCTTCGCAGATTACTACTCCAGACAGCACCAATAAAGGCAACAATATTTGGATGCTCCAACCGCGCCAGTAATCGAATGACATTTACAAATTCTTCAGCTTGAACACGCAAATTATTGCCAGCTGCCACAGTGTTGGCCGTTTGGGATAACGTTGGGTTGTGCATATTCGTATCAGTCATGAGTGTCTTTAGCACAACAATCCGTCCATCAAATTCAGCTTTATAAGTCATCATTGTGCCTGGCACAGAGGCATTCTTGTGTTTGCCATGCAAAGGACCAAGGATTTTCACATCACTCAAAGGAATACGGTGATCTTCTAGCTCACCAAGTGAGAGACCTAAATCATCGGATTAGACAATCTTTTTTTTGCTGGCGTTGTACTCATTTCAAATGCACTGATGCCTGCTCTTGATTCTCCAGGGACACCAGGTATCTGGTCTGCAGCCTGAAATTCAAACCCTGTCATGGAATCATGTTTGCTATGGCGTGACCGATTTGATGCAAAGTCTTCGAGTAACTTTGAGAGGGCTCGGGATCGCACCAGACGCTTGCGATACAAGATAATGACGCCAATGATAACTACAAGAACTACACCAGCTCCAATACCAAAATACCACGCTTTGCCTACATCCTATGTCAGAATTGGCTTTGGAGGTGGAGTTTACTTGATGGACTACTACTTGGATTGATGTTGGCACCTGCTTCAGGACAAAATTGAACAGTCTTGTTTGCAGCAACAATAGATACAAGAGATGATGATGAACAATTCAAATTGGATATCTTGTCTGGAAGATAAAGCCCATGGGGAATCGTCTTGAATAGAATCATAGTGTTGCCAGATAGTGGAAATGAAACAATGTCATTGTCACTCAAATGCAATGAAGTTAATTGGGATGGAAAATCACCAACAATTGAAGATATTTTACAAGATGACAGATCAAGCATTTGAAGGTTTAATGGTAACAATGAAGCATTCAAGAAACCATTGTTTATAGGGTTCCCTGACATGTTCCTATACATCAAGTCAGTAACAGACTTGATGAGTCCACATACAAACTTGTGATGTTTGCAGGGAATGGTGAAGAACTATCCCATGTCATTGTATTCACAGAAAGATCCCTATTATCATTTGCGTTTGCATTGTAATGAGTATGAAATGTTACAAAGTTTGAATTGTTCCTGGCAGCGTCGTTGGAAAGGTGGACAATTTGTTGTATGCAAGGGATCTACGTAGCGGTGAGTTGACGTAATTGATAAGATATCGTACAAAGTAGTAACATTAATCGGAAGGGCACTCAAAGTTGAAATGGCGTTGTTGTTAAGTTTGATACTTTTCAATTTTTCAAGTTCTCCGATTGAGGGCATTGCAGTCAACTGATTATATGAGAGATCCCTACAAGCACGTCAGTGATATTTTTACGTGATATCAACATTTGTTGTAATTTGGCATTAAGTGCTCCTGATGGAAAGCTTGTTAGCTTATTACATGACAAAATCCTAGGACAGCATTTATCAAGCAATTGCAACCACTATACGTACAATATATTGAGTGTTTTGGGAAAAGATCCTTGGATAGAAGCAATTTTGTTATTGTACAAGTTGCTAGGATTAATTAAAGAGGCTTGATTATGAGATTTGGTACATTGAAAGTAATTGGGGTGGTAAGTTTGAGGCATTTAGAGCTGTAATTAAATTGGATTCAAGGACCCTAACCAAGATAAGAATGGTGCCGACATAAAGTTGTAAGTCATACAAGCTCCAAAGGGCTGAAGGTAATGTGTCAATATTTGTGATTGCATTGCTCGAAGCACGCCTACATATAACATGAAAGGATTGTTGAAAAAGATTTGTACAAAGCATTTAATCCTGTAGCTTGAACTTTTGCAATTGAAGTCAAGTTATTTTCTGAAACATCTCTACAATCGTGTGAAAACTTGTCATATGAGAATAACTACATGACGCCAAGTGATTCAGGAAATTGTGTGCCCGAGATATCTGTCAGTCGATTGTTTGTAAGCTCTCTGACACTCTTATGAGTTCATAATTACAGAATTGTACTCACAAGTTAGAGTAGGCATTTGCCTTGTTGAAATCCATTGATAAATCTGATCCAAGTGAACCGATACCAAGACCATTAAGTATAACTGATGAGTTGAGTGTAAAGTAGTCATTAACGACTTCAATAGATTTTGTTGTTGTAGTAAACGGAGACACATTGCAATTACTATCATAAATGCAATGACGAGAACTGGCTAATGCAACAACGCCAAGTTCTTTCTTATTGCTATCATAGCAATAAATTCCTGTTTCCTGAATAATTTTAGCATTGTTGAAAAACACTGAACTCTTGAATGTATCCTGATTATTGTTGTACACTTTGTTAAAAGTGTCGGAATAGTTATTACCACCGGCATTTTCACATCGGCTTGGATCATACGAGCAAACCCAGGTATATTGCCTACAAGATTCATTTCCACTTCAATTCCAACTTTTAACCCACGTGATGTTCGAGTACAATACTCCATCGTTCATTCCGCATGTATCTGTCTTAGTGATGGGCTTGCATGTTGATGGATCATACGGACAAATTCGTGTCAAATCTGGCGACGACACGACAAATCCACACCTTGCTGTTAATGTTGTCTTGCTTACAGTACATCCATCCGCGTTTACTGCTCCTGTCAATATTGTCGTCATGGCAACAACTAGCCGCCATACTCTCGCTGCCATCATTACGCTTTGACACGAACTCACTCTCCCAAACGGTACACCAGCTGCTTCATCGCCCCCACCCCCTCTCGATTCATTCTCGTTGCTGCTTCTTCCTAACTCTCTCCTTCAAACCACTTGTGGGGTTTGGCGCCACTTTAAAAATGAATGAAAGTACAAATTTTGGCGCCAAATTTGACGGTTGCAACTCGAAAGAGCGCGAAAGTGCGCAAGTCCATGGGTAGGACCCCCTCATTACTCACGTAAGTCTGGTTGTGGAAACTACTACGATAGACAGCAGAGCAGCCCTCGTCTATGCATCGATTACGATCGAGAATCCGACATTGCTGTGTGTCTTTCTCTTTTACACATACATTAGGAATTACAAGCTAATACTAAAGTCGTTGCGCTTGGGTCCAGGTCGAAGCATTGTGTGTGGGAATGAGCTTGGTTTGATGGATGATGGAGGAGTCGTCTTTTGTAGACAATAGAATGCAATCTTTGGAGATTCTTTCTTCTCTCGAATATCAAATCCAATGTACTTGACAATTTCTTCAAAGCGTTCGACCGTCATGTAATTGGAATTGGTTAAACAGAGTAATGGCAACATCAAAAAGAAATGCCCGTTTGGATTTAAATGCCGCCACGTTCGCTGAAGCATGTCACCTTAAGAAATGGAGTTAATTGATCAAGAAATGGGTTAAGAGATGTACCGCGTTTTTCATGAGTTGGAACACAATTAATGACCATGCTAGAGACAACAACGTCAAAGGTTTTTGTAAATGGATAGTCAAAGTAATCGATTTGCTGGATACGTGGATGCCGAGCAATCAAATCAATTGCTTGGACATCAAGCCATGGACAAACGAGTAATTGTGTGTTGATTGCACCGACTTCAAGCACTGACAGAGGTGGTTGTTTCTTTGCTGGACGCAATCCAAACTTGGTCAAGAGAGAAAAGACCCATTTGCTTGTTTTATGAAAGCTCGTCGAGAGAATACTTGCATCTTGATACACTTGTCGTCCGCCTAGATTTTGAAGACGTTGTTCTAATTCTACTTGTCGTGCTTTGGCATCTTCATCTTTTAACCCTTGAAGCTTGGTTAGTTCATGCGTCACACGATGAAATTCAGTCGTAATAGCTCGAGCACGACGTCGACTAGGTACAAATGTCAATACATTTTGCATTGAGATGCAGTTTACCTCTTTATAGGAGGAGGACCGACAGGAACTTTACGTAGCTTAGACTTCTTGCTTGCAACCATTCACGTTATTTAGTACCAGCTGCTTATCAAATTAGACTCAGTTGTATCAACACACCATAAACAATAGGCATAATGAACAATCATTCAATTTTTATGTATTCTTTCTACAAGAAGCATAAATGTAGTTTATCCTTAGAGATGACGAGGATTTAGAGGCCATTTGCATGTAATTCTTGTTCAAATCCATGTTTGAAACCATCAGAAGCATCATCTTTAGGTTTACATTGAAACAAAGCTTGCATTATAGCATTGCAGCCAAAGATATATGGGTTGGTTGATGGTATATTCATTCTTTAGACTAACAGCATTGTGAATGCAAGAATGGAATGAAAACACAATACTGTAAATTACCATTCATTGTAAAAGCAGTAATACATAGTGTGCATTTACAAATCTTTTGCCTCTATTTATCAATAGCGAGTAAAAGAGCACTTTATAATGGAGTTCAAGTTTACAGCGTGTAGTGTATTTGGAGCAGGGTAAATTTGGTATAATACATAGAAAAATGTCAAAATTGCCATACTCTAAATACACAACATACAGTAAACGTACAATCCATGACAAAGTTAAAACTCTAAATGCATCTTATCAATTTCCAGCACTTTTTGTGCAATTGTACCTTCAAAACCTCATTGATTCATCACCAACCATGTCGATGATACTCTTTTGGTAGCATCAACCAAACCAACCTCTATCCATTCTTCTTCACGACCACAACAATGAATAGCATAAAATTCATTCATATTTCCTCATAAGAATCAGTTCATTACAAGAAATCACAATACAATTCATCTTGATTGATGAAAAAGCTCCATCTGAAGCTCATGGAACAATCCTCAGGTTGATGTGCATCATTGTCGGTTATATAAACAAATAAGTATAATCTCCATGCCGCCATACAAATATCAAATATTCTATATTCGTTTATATAAATACCTTGTTGTTTTTCATGCATACCCGTTCTTTTTCTTATATAAACGATATATCATAAAATAGAAATTTAAATATATTATGATTTTTGTATAGTTGTACGAAAAATGCAACTTGAACCACTTACGTCGGTTATATATCACGGTTGACGGCTTAGCGGTGGTGTGGGCTTTTTTGTTATTTTGCAAACGTCGCCAAGCTTCGGGAGTCGATGGGAGAAGCGATGGGAGAAAATAAGACAGTTGATGTGCCACAGGTAGAAGAAACTATGAGTGTATCTGTTGCTGTGCAAGGCCCTGCTGGCAAGAACTCGGTCATGCTTGAATATGTGAGCCCGTTGGATACTGTCATGTCATTGCGTCAAATGCTTGCTGAATTTCCTGTCTTTGCTCACCATACATGTTATCATTTGGAATTGCAAAACCCTGATGGTCAATGGTAATTGTCATCTTATTCTTCATGTGATTTACTTAATTGTGTAGGGTGCCATTGAACGATTTCATTGAATTTGGTGAATACACTGCTGTGTTTGATGATGTTGAAACTAAAAAAGAATATGCAGTACGCATGGTATTGGATCGATATGATGTACGCAAAGTTCGTGCTCAAGTGCGTCGTTTTCGTGATATTTTGTCTAATCCACCAATTCCACAATCTGCTCAAGCTCCAAAGCCAAAGAAAACTATTGAGGAAAAAAAACTTACTCCTAAACAAGAGACTGATAAGCAATTGAAGTTGTTGAAAGATATTCATACCAAGCTTGAAGGCCTTGCTGTCCCTGTGACCCCTAGCTTGGCTACACTTTATGCTCCAATTGCTTTGCAAGTCACCAAGCCTGAAAAGAAGGATGCTGCTGCTCCTAAAAAGTCAAAGGGAAAAAAGAAGGCTGCTGTTGTAGAAGAAAAAAACAACAATGAAGAAGCTCCAATTGATACTACCCTTCCCAAGTGCGTTGAAAGCATTATAGTTTCTGGCTTTAACCCACCTCCTGGTCCACGTAAACTTGCTGGGGATCTCACGTACCTCGAAGTCACTCTTACTGATGGTTCTGTGCATCAAATTACTGCCCACGTTGCTGGTTTTTACATCAACAAGAGCACCAAAACGAAGTTTAATCCTGCTCCTGCTGGTGCTCACCACCATCAATTCGTTGATGTACTCTTGGCAGCTTCTACTACCTTTGCCGGTTTGTATGAAAAGCTCCTAAGCACTGCTGCTTCATGGGCTGCTGCTGGTGCTTCTTCAGTCGAAGCTATGGTACAAGCATCAAACAATGCAAATCAATCGCTTGTTTGGGCTACCCCAGTCTCCAATGGCACACACAATTTCGATGCTAATCGTGCTCAAGACGATTTGAGCATTGGTATTGATGAACGAGGTGTCATTCGTGACTGGAATGAAGAATATCAATGTGCTCGTGAACTTCCTAATGGCACTCTTCGTGAACAAATTGTACGATCTCGTGTTCTTTACAAAATCATGACTGAATTTGTTGAAGCTGCTACCCAAGGTGCTGTCGCTATCGTTGATGGAACTATCCCTGCTATCAACCCAATGGATGATGAATCTGCATTTGTGTACGTATACAATCACATCTTTTTCTCGCGTGCTGTGGAAGGCCAAAAGCACGGCGCCACTGAGAGTGATGAAAGCCATGAAAATGCTTATTCGAGTGCCAACCACGATCTCCAAGGTGTCAAAGCTTACAACGCTGCTGATGTTACTGGTCTCCACACTCTTGCTACTGTGGTCATTGACTACCTTGGTGTTCGCATAATCGGCCAAAGTATTATCCCTGGTATTCTTCAAGGTGAAGCAGCTTCCAAGCTTGTTTATGGTTCCGTTGATGGTGGTAAGACCATTGCTAGCAACCCAGCAATGCACGCTATGATGCAGCAAGCTTCTGAAACTTTGTTGATTGCCGATCGATCATTGAAGCCTTTGGGTTTCACTGGTGATGAACAAGCCCCACCAGCTTCTGGTGAAGCTACAACTGAAGTGGTGTCGCTCTGTGGTCCTGTCGAAGCCAAGGGGATTTTGGGTGCTGATAATCGTCATTACATCTTGGACCTTGTTCGTATCACACCAAAGGATTGGTCTTACTACAACCCAGAAAGCACCACCATCACCGAAAAATCCCGAGCTACTTTGCTTGCTGAAGCTGACACCGGCAAATACACTGCTCTTCTTCGTCCAGAACTTGTTCAGCTTTTTGCACGCTGGAAAGCTAATCAAGAAAAGGCTAAGCTCAACAAAGCTAAGGAAGGTGAAGACAAAACTAAAGACGAAGTTGCCGAAAAGGCTGATGAAGCCAAGGAAGAAGAGGAGGAAGAACTTGCTACTCTTCGCTACAACACTAACGTCTTCATGAACTACCCAGCTTGCACTGATGCTGCTGTGGCTACTGAAGATGAGACTGTTGCTAAGGATGCTGCCAACTACTTGCAAACAATGGTCATCCCTGCATTCGTTGCCGATCTTCGCCGTGGTGCCATGTACCCTGTGGATGGTACTGCTTTGACTGATATGTTCCATGCCTGTGGTATTAACATGCGCTACCTTGGTAAGGTTGCCTCGCTTCTTGCTTCGTATGAACCCCATGTATCCAAGTACATTGCCGAAGTGTTTGAAATTGAAATGATTGCACGCTCTCTCAAACACATTGTTGCTCAACTTTTCCTTGAACACCCTGCACTTCGAACAATGCCTGGTAGCTTTCTTCTCCAAGTGCTCAACGCTCTTCTCGGTGAACCCATCTACAAATCAAGCACTGAAGTTGCTGAAGTTGCCCAAAGCCTTGAAAAGTTGAGCTTGGAACCTGCTGCCGTTGCTGATTTATCGGCTTCTGCTCTCTGGGCTCGTGTCAACAAGGATGTCAATGTTCGCTTTGGTTATACTCTTCGCTTCTGGCCAGTGGCTAAGCCATCCAAGGCCAAGAAGGGTGCTGAAAAAGAACCTGTTCGTGCTCACAAAGTATCTTTGCTTCGCCGTGTGTGCCAACGTTTGGGTTGGCAAGTTGCCAGCCTTGAATATGACTTCGAAGCTGAAGCTCCATTCACTGCTGGTGATGTCACTGGTATTCTTCCAGTGGTGAAATCTTCTCTTCCTGCTCACCCATTTATCCAAGCTGCTACTTTGATTGAACGCGGTCGCTATTTGCTCAGCCAAGGTGTGCTTGCTCCAGCCTACGAAATGCTTCAAGACGCTTCTTCGCTCTTATACCAAGTGTGTGGTGGTGCTCATGAAGATGCTGCCCTTGTGTGTGCTTCTACTGCTACTGCTTTGTACCATGCTGGTGATATTCCAGGAGCTATTGCCTCGCAACGTCGTGCTCTTGGTCTTTACACTCAACTCAAGGGTGTGGACTACTATGACACTGCATTTGCCCATGCTAATCTTTCTTTGTACTTGCATGCCAATGCAGAAACAGCACAAGCTGTAGCTCATCTCCAACGTGCTATTCACATTCTTGAGCTTGGTGCCGGCCCTCACTACCCAGAAACTAGTGTGTTGTACTACAAACTCGGTATGATGTGCCAAGATGTTGGCCACGTTGCCTTGGCCCTCTTGTGCCATCGTGAAGCTCTTCGTCGTGGTGAATTGGACCGCATGCAAGCTGCAAGCTGTCTTCATGCCATGGCTATGGCCTGTGTTCTTGTCGGTGGATTCCGTGAAGCTTTGGCTTACGAACAAAAGGTTTTAAGTTTGTACACTGAAGTATTCAATGATGAAGACCCTCGTGTTGTTGAATGCAAAAAGTACATTGACACTTTCACTGAACGTGCAGTTGCTGGTGCCAAGGATCGTGAAGTAATTGATGCTGCCGCTGCTGCTGATGCTATGGCTAATGCCCTTGTGGAAGAATGGGAAGTGGAAATTCGACAGGAAGAAAAGCAAAAGCAAAAGAAGAATGGCAAGAAGAAGGGAGCCAAGAAGTAGATAACTCATAGAACAGCTAGATTGTACTTGTCTCGTGACGCTTTTGAAATTCACTCAATGTTTTCACAAGTCGTGCAAGCACCAAATCCACTTCCTACATTATAGATTAGAAAAATAAAATCAAATTAGATATACCGCTTTAGTCATACCAATGGCACAAGCAGCCGAAAGATAAGGAATTCCATAAGCATTTGTATGAGCTCCAAAGCCTTGAAAATCGTACCCAACGACTTTAGACATACCGACTCCAGTCACAACACTATCAAAAATATTAACTATTAAACCATTGCCAAGTAGATATACCGAGTGCCAGATACACCTCGTGAAAAGAGCATGGAACCAAGAAATGTAGCTGCTGCAGAGTCAATTTCTTTCGTTTTCTTGTGTCTGACACTTGATTCAAGGCTGATACAAAATGAAATCTAATTTATAAGTGAGATTGAAGCAAGCATGCAACTTTACATCGTTGTGGCGTGTAATGAGTAGATGCTCACCACAAGCTTCTGCAGCTTTGGCAAATTCAGCTTTGAAATATGGTACAAGCTCTTTGCGTTGATTTAATAGAGCTTTGTACCCAGATCGACCCAAATTCAACATTGTTATGAACAAGTCAAGTGCTGGAGCATTGCTTGCACGACCTACTTTTATGAGATGTAGAGTAAAGTGTACTTTGGTACCAGGATACATTTTGCCAATTTCTTGAATGAATTTCTTGTTGGGCCCACAAATGACAGATCCACCCACTGGAACCTGTGGTGGATTGTTAGTGAATGAGAACTGAAGCAATATACCAAAAAGTTTTTATCTGTGCTTTGTACACAAGCATCAACACGGCCACGTCGAAAAGCCTAAAAAACTCATTTCTTGAGCAAAGTAAATATTATACCTGATTAACGATATGCGCGCACTTAGAAGATTGTAAACCATAAGCATTGTTGATAACATGTCCTAAAAGAATAAGAACACAATTAGATGGTCCATCTTATTACCAATATCATATTTGGCACAAATTTGAGCTATTTCTTCAACTCGATCATAACCCCGAGGAGCAAAGCAACTTGTTGTAGAAAGAACACAGAGAATATTTTCTGGGCCAAGCTCTTTCACCTTTTCTTCAATAGCCTACAAATTCGATAAATCTAAAAATTATATTGATTATTTACCTCAAGATTAGTTCGTAGCTCATCGCCTTCACGTATATTTTCAATAACCACAGGCTCCAAGCCTAAAATATAGAGCTTGTTAATTCTAGTAAGGCAAATTGTACATACCAGCCGTAATCATAGATTTAAAGCAAGACTTTTGATCAATTCGAGGCCACAACACATATCGTTTTCGTGGTCCAGTGGTTTTAGCTTGCAAAGTAAGCATGGCAAAAAGTAATGCCATGCCCGTAGCAACAGGTAGTACAATAGCACTTTGAGCATTTGTGATACCTACCTCACAATGACATAAAAGTAAACATTAAGTAAATAATACCAGCAATATGTAGCATATCTTTTGCTAAACAATTAGTCAATTGAACAAGCAACGATGAGCCTGCAGCTTTCGGCTGAACAGCACAAATATCCCCCGAACGTCCAACACCATGGGCTAAATGAAAGCAACGATTGCTTACAAGACTCGAAGCAACTCGTGCTTCGCGTTCTCCAGCTCCAGCATTGTGTGCAAAGTTATTGCTATCCATTTGTGCCAATTCATTAAGTAAACATTGAATACTTAGATCATCCCATCCTTCCTCTGGAAGACGACGTTGAGCAAGCAACGTTGTTAGTCTCTTCTCATGGCTCTTGAGTGCTTCTCCACCTTGGCGAATGTATCCTTCATCCACAAGCTCCGATGCTAGCTTCTGGTTCTTGGTGTTGTTCATGATAAAAAGTACCACTTGTCAATTAACCCAAACACATGGTTGTCAAAAAGATATCGATTATCATTCATTTAAAGTTAATAGCCATTTTCAATCGATTAAATGTCTACCTTTTAGTTTATCTCACACTACAATTTCGTGCAATTTACTTTATAAATTGGTGCCATTTACTATAGCAATTTAGTGCAATTGACTATAACAATTTAGTGCAATTGACTATAACAATTTAGTGCAGTTGATTGTAGAAATAGCAATGCATTTAATGTGGTTTATTGTTCATTTTGTTTTGCCAAAGCAACGTGTAGAACATCAAGAAGACTTTTACATCCAGTACCGTTCATACGTTTGAAAGATAATATGTAATAAAAGAATCGTGTGATTGTCAATGCCGCAGCTTGTTTTCTTTTACTTCCGATGTTATTTGGTATAACATCAGTACAAATGATATACGCAGCTAAATTATTTCGATACAAGATTCGGGAAAGAGTCGAGTTAGCATTTGATATACGTCCACAATTTTCCATCATTAGCTGAAGACATGTAAATAAATCAAATACGGCAGAAACTTTGCCTATTGCGTTCATTATTATTGAAGTGGAAAAGTGGTGTACTGATTGATTCTATTTCAGCACATCCAAGGATAGCATGACAATGGGCTAACAGATTTTCTTGTTTGGCAGCAATTTGTAGTGATGCTATTTAGATGTGAGAAGATGTTTGTTTAGTAGCTCGAGAACCATCATGGAAACAGCATAAAATGAGAACTTGAGCACACGATTGATTGACCTCAAGGTTTTCAGAGCTTTGTCGCATTGCATTAACAATAATTTCGATACCACCACGATCCCCAAATACGCCAACAAGAGTACCTATGATATGTCACCATGAGAAAGTTCATGTAAAGAAAACAATTTACAATCAGTTTGGATAAAATCTACAAGTACTTGACAAGACCAAAGAATAAGACAATTGTGCTTTATAAATCGATCCATAGCTTTAAGCATAGTTGACATAAATGCGATTAATGTTCCTTGCATTTCTATCATAATATGAATAAAATTTTCGATTTCAATGTTACTGTACGAGCTTTCATATCTGGGGATATTGACATGATCTTTTGGTAAAGAGCACCACCAGCACGAATAGCCCAACGTTGTAAATCAAGATGGACTTGAAAAGATTCCATGCGACGAAGAATCAATGTCCATGTATCAAGTAGAGCATCACAGTTTTCTAGCTCTTGATGGCAACCTTCATCATCATCAGAACTTGCTCCATCACTATTGTCAGAATCGTTTTCATGCTCCAATAAGTAAAAGATTGAAGCTATACAACGATATGCAATTGATATTTCTGATGGGTATTGAACAAGTAGATCATATAGAGCTAAAAGACCTTTGTGTCGGGTTTCAAATACAACATCCTTTGTTGTATCAGGATCTATACCAAAGTGAAAATAATAATCATTTACAATGCGATACCTAGCTCAATGCGCCTTAAGAATGTAGAGTACTTACTATTGTGAATGGTGAATCATTAATAATATGAATTTTGTCGTACCTTGATGCAGAGGGAGTTTGCAGCTGTACTACATACCCAGCAACTTGATGATGTGAGGATTTTCGAGTAGGAAGCTTGCACTCAAATACAAATGATCCACCAGCACGAATTTCTTCAAGGTTTGTGATAGCATGTGATTCAGTAGGAGCATGATCACACATGTCTTTCAAGGACTCTAAATTAACTGATGGTATTTCTGATAAGCTTATGACGTTAACATGATCCACGTCTTCATCTTCAATAGACCATTTTACTCGTAAGATCCATTCATTTTGAGCCTTCGAGCAAGCCAAAGTTGGAGCCGTTAACATGCTAGTTACTTTAGCAATGGTGTAAAAAGTGTAAGTGGATCCAAATCACCTTTTAACCAAACTTCCTTTCAGAGTTGTCAAATATGACAGCACATGTGCTTTTTGGGTTGCTTGAGGTCCTCCATGTGAGTTTAGGTTACAAATAGCATTGATTCTTGGTAGCTCAAACATTGAAAAATTATAGACATCTAGATACAATTATTTTCTTGATATCTTTGGTGTGATAGAAGATTGCCATGTACTGTACATACAAGGTTGTATCCTACATATTAGCTACCTTAAAAAGACAAATGTGCTTTTGGTGAGAACGTCCTCATACATTTTTGTTGCATATCATATGAATGAATGGAAAACAATCATCTTCGGGCACGTTCACTTTGTCCTTACATGCTTTCTATATGAATTAATCCTGAGGCTATATATTTGCTTCTGCCAAGATGACTACACATAGAGAGTAATATAAACAAGAATTGAGACTGCATATCAAGTGTACCCATTTAATTGTTTTGTTATGGGATGTTTGATTTTTTATACAATGGTCACTGATAACGTGAGGATACTCGTAAACGTTATCAGCTAGAAACTTGATGCATTTGAAAACTTAACATAACACGAATAATACCATCAAATTTCATTGCCAACTTTGAGGTACTACAAGTTCACCATTTTGCTTTATTGCTGGTTTGTCCAGTGCTAATAGGCTGTCATTCAAGTTACCAATTAAATTAACTGCAGCCGTTGTAATATTGGTCCAAATAAAGATGCTTTCAATCCGTTCTGTTTCTTTTCCATAGTGCAAATGACTCACGATACGTAAAGTTAATGTTTTCCCGATCAATTTTTGGACAAGTGGCTCATTTTTACCAATTAAATTGGGAAATACCGTAGCCACTGATAATCTTGACAAACGCAAGGCGAGAGCGGCAGTAACCTTAACAACAACTTCATTTTCACTTTCTAGAATAGTCTCAAGTTGGTCCAACTCCAAATGATGCGAGTCAAACAATGATGTATATAAATGAAGTTGTTCTAAGATTTTGGTCGGACCATCCACCTAATTCAAAGAAAACTGAGCATATCCTACAAAATCAAATATTGACCTCAGCATAATCCATCATTTTTAGCCGATGTGACATCGTACTGCGTAAAAAATTAGCTTGGACATCATAAGCAGCTTGTCTTAGTCCATGTTCAAAGAGTCTATAGTATTCTTTCGCAATTCCTCGAGCATTTTGCGTCGAACCATCCAAAGTTCTTACAAGCCGTAAATTTTCCATCAATCGTTCATTTGTCTGACGAAGGTGGACGACTTCCTGTTCTAACTGCTTCTGTGCCTCTTTCTTTCTTTGACGATATCGCCTCTGATTTACTTGGCTACGCATTCGATATCGTGCTTCTCGTTCATCGTTCTCGGACTCATTGAGACGGACCTGCGTGAACATAACAAAATATAAAACGACTTTGATAATCCACTTTTGTGACACTGTATAAACCAATCAGAACGTTGCTTGTACTAATTAACAATACCAATTTAACGTTTTCAGACAATATTTGTCAATCGTTTAGATGGGAGACAATCCAACAAGTAAAGGGTTTACTCCCACTGGGAAATTATTCAAATGACTTGTCCACATAAAATAATGTCTCTTTTATGCCACTATAATATTCAATGCGATCTTTTTGATTTGTCACACAATCCAATTGCGATAATGTAGACTACTTGTGTACGTCTAAATACATGAAAGAAATTGATGAATGGTTTATTGATTGAATGAATACGAAAATCTGAACGACTGGTGTGTTTTTATGTAATAGTAGGTTATTATAACACCAAATAGAGGGTGGGATTCCGAAATAGAGTTTTATCTATGGATACAAATTCTGTGCGTTATTGAAACAAAGTTTGATACAGTAAACTTGCTGAGTAATCAAATTTTATGTTTACGGGTTTTCAATTTGATCTATATTTGTTAGACTAGTAAAATTGGACAATATATTGTATTAAAATGGAACATTATTGATTTATCTAAACTCAAGTACGTTTCTAAAGAAGCACAGAGAAGATTTAAAATTTAAAGAAAAAACTTTTATCGAAATCGTGTATTCAATGATGCGTGATGGTTTGTACAGAAACGCAACATTCATTTTTTTACAACCTACAATGTTTTTAGGTCATCACAACACCTACTAAAGTAATATTTCTACAAAAATTCTACTGTAATAGGAAAATCTTTACAAATAGTCTCAGTAATCTCAGAAGAAGAAAAAACAGAATGAAAATGACACGTTTTGGGTTTAATATTAAGTACACATGCAGTGAAATGTTAAGTCTTTGCAAGTAATGTTATTGTTGAAACTAGATCTTTCGTTTATACAAAGATTTCTGAATCAATTGTTGAAAGTACTTGTTAAATCTAATATTGTAGTCCCAAAATTAATTATGTTTACTCATTATTTTAAAAAATATCTCATATACTCACAATTAGATGTATTATTACATTAAAACCATCTTCTTAAACATTAACAAGCTCACCATTCGCTTTGAGATTAGATGATTCCAGAGCTAATGAACTATCCTTTAAATTTCCGAGCAAGTTGGAAGCTGCTGCAATAATATCAGCCTCAGTAGTCATTGTGTGGACTTGATATGTTATTTTATCAATATGAAAGTGACAAAGGATAGGTACTTCTAACTCACACCCAATGAGTCGCTGAACAATATGCTCACTTGATCCAATCAAGTTGGGATAGATGACCTCTATTGATGAACGAGACATTCTTAAATGTAAAACAGCTAAAGCTCGTACTACAATTTCATCACAATCAGCAAGAACCACGTCGAATTGTCGACAGGTCATGTGGAGTGACAAAAATAATGTAGAGTAGTAATTGAGTTGGGTAATTAGTTTAGCTCTTCCATCAACCTATCATGAATCAAATTTATTCAATTGTCAAGTTCTTGCTACCTTTTCATCCATAAAGCACAATGTTGGTGACATGGCATTGTGCAAATAGTGACATTGTAAATTGTATGTTTGTTGGCACGTGGTGTTAAGTCCATTTTCAAATATACGAAAGTATTCATACGCCACTCCAGATGCACCAGCAGTTTGTAGTGATTTTGCTTTGATATCAAGCTCAAACACCGAATGATTTAGCACATTAATATGCTGTTCCAAGAGATGCATTGCTCTTTGCTTTCGTACACGATATCTTTGTTGATTTTTTTGGCTTCGCTTACGTTGCCATTCTTTCCATTCTTCTTTCGTCATATCTCGGCTCCGCATTTTATCCAACGCTGCAACTCTAAATATGTGACTCTACAAGATACACTGTTAGTTACCTATAATAAATACACTCGTTGCGTTTCCATGCCTTTAAAGAGAGTTAATTGTATAATGTTGTTTGTGAATTCAAGTCTTTTTATCGTACAGCAGTATCATATCAAGTTCATCATTGAAATCAATTCTAAACAAGAAATTACATATTTCTGAAGACTAGAAAGCGCTCTAATCAAGAGCATATTCATGAGCTTTTATATGATGAAACTATTTCATTGTAATGCTACAGTTGGAGAAAGAATTGAGCAAAAGAAAGAATGAGTCATCATCCAAAGGTCTTCATGGTAAGGAACAAATTCTAACGAACTTCATATCTATGTATCAAGGATTGTTGGATTCAAAGTACAGATATATAATAAAGCAATTATTACTCTTTTAACAAGAGAGTGTGGTTGAGAAATTTCGTATTTAGCTCGAGTTAAACTCCACAGTATGAATAAATCTTGTGGTCTTATTAAGAGTGTGTGAAGGCAGATGTTAAATCATTGGATTTTATCAAGTCATGCTGACTTTCTAGTCGACATAAACACGACAATTTTTTCGAATAGGTTAAAGAAAAGAATATCAACATTACATAAAAAGATACAAAATGAATTAAATTGATAATGATCGTGTTACTTAAGACTTAAAAAATTGCACATTTTGAGTTTTAATGAAGCATGATTTGATTACATGTCGCACGTCGATGAAGTAATTCGCCTTCTGCAGTGATTAATGAGCCTTCAAGTACTAGTAAAGCTTCTTCAACACTTGAAACAAGTAAAGCAAGGGCAGCAACAATTTCAGCAGTTGATTCGAGACGATAAACAATCCCATCCATGTCAAAACAAAATACAAACATCATTGAAAGTCGCATACTTTTTCCAGTCATCTTTTGTGCAAGCGATGAACTGATATGTGGAAATACTGTTTGTATGGTATCATTTGTTATACCAAGTTGCATGATTGCATGTGCTTTAAGTAATTTGTCGGAACTTGCATGAGGAAGACCTTCAATCAATGTACATTGCATATCAAATGATGCAAATTGTCTTGAATACCCTTCCAATTGTTCAATAAGTTTCATTCGACTTGCCTACGCAAATTTCCAACTAAGTATGTTAGGATTAAGCTAATACCACGTACTTGCCCCATATATATGAGGTTATCAGCAATCATATTGTGTAAAAAATCATGTTGTTGTGCTGCATCCATGTGATACCCTTTGGCAAATAACACAAAAAATTGACATACAATTGTCATTTCTTGAGCATATAAATTGGAAACAGCTCGTCGTAAGTATTCCAATCGTCCTTCCAGTCGACTTACGTACGTTTGTAGATCATTTACCTCATTTTCTAATGTTTCAATGTGCACCTTTTGTTCAGCTCGATATCGTCTTTGATTTAATTTGCTTTGATTTCGACGTATATTTCTCTTTTCCAACAATACTGTTCTTGCTGCTGCTTGCTTAGACCTTTTAAGCTCTAGCACTGTGCTTGAATTACTTGGAACCATGCGCCGTTGCTCGTTCATTGCTTTCGTGTGCTGGTGGAGAGGAAACTAAGCATGACACACTTGAGAATACTAGTTTCTGATGATGTGATTGGTTTGATTCTTAATATTTTTAACAAATGAAAAAAATATTTCGATTTCGAGATGACGGGATTTCAGGTAAAGTAGCATCTGCTGAATCCCATAAACATATTATCATTTTTAACCAATCAAATGCTGATTTTGCCATGTAAGCCCACCTGAAAATAGGGTGTATTAGACCTCTGAGTATTTATAAAGTGACATTTCTTTAACACATATAAAAGGGTATTAAATCTTAAGAGAATTCAATAACGCATTAGATATAAACATAATCATTACAGATTTATCAGCAATTTTATCAAGTATACTAAATAGTTGCGATTAAAAGAATCTTTTAAGCTTTGTTGTGTTGTATTTGGTAGTAGATTACTTTGTTTGATCCATAGCGTAATATTTCTCAATGTTGTGAATTGTTGAAATTACTTGTAGTTTTTGTTAAGTATGTTTTAAAAAAGAAAAAATAGATCTTGAAGGAATGAATTTGAATCAAGTTAAAGAGCTGAAATTTAAACATAATCTATACTTTAGTACAAATGAAAAGAATATTTTGCTTAACATTAAAATATATCGCAATTCAATTGTAAAAATTATTGATTTTGAACAATCTGCAAGGATTAGATCCAACTGCTTATGTGATAATGAAGAAATCTAGAAGAGAAATTGAGCCATTATTATGTAACAATCAACAGTCATGTCAGAGTGTGAAAGAAAACTAAATTACTCGAATTCATGTGAACTATCACTTATTCAGTTGCTGCAACTTGTTTGTGGCCAACGATCTCCCTACCTTCTTTGTAGTCAGGTATAATAAGATCATACTTCAATCAAATAGAATTGGTTAAGTTTTATTCGAACTCAAATTTAATACACTACTTATTTCTCTGCAAGTACTAACAAGCTTTCAACTTATTTCTCTGCGTTTAACTATGATATAATTCACCGAAAGTTGGTGAATTCGAGCTATCACTCTCTTATTGAAAATATTCAAAGTTTTTGTCGTACCAGAGTTCGGTAATAACGATATTCATTTGGTATAGTTTGTTATAAGCATCTCTCTTGCACACGCTAAGAACTTAGATGAGAGGAAGCCAACAAATATATTCTTCCTATTGAAAAGAGTTTACATTATTGTAAAATTTTAATGATGAGAGGGCGATAATGCATCACGACCATTTGGGGATTTACTACTAGTATGTACTTATTTAAGTTTATTTTTTAGCTAACTACATATTGCATGAAATAGTTTAAAGTATACCGATGTGGCATTTCTTTATCCTCTTGTTCAACAAGTGCTTTGAGGAAAATTTAGTTGTGTAAATAATTGAGCGTTTGTTCAACTATTTTTTGGGCAGTATCTGAAAGAAGCTGATAAGTTTTCTTGCTTCATTCCAAGCAAATTGAGTCAAGCAAACGTTATTCGTTAAACACGATTTGCTGATTCACTCTGAAGTCTGCATTTTACGCATAAATCACGTCTGATATTGTATTCTTTATGTAATTTGGGTTCAATTTCATTAATTCTTTCGCCCTTCAAAGTTTGTTGTTTCATTTTATAATACCATTCTAGCAAAGTAAATGAGTTTAATGAATGAACGGTTTAGAATGAGCTGAAATGCTACGTGTTCACAATAGTCGTTGTATAAACTTATGCAAACGAGTGTTCTCATCAGCAAAACGTGTGATTTTCCTAGTGTTTACACAATATCTTGATCCCCATTTTTAGCACCTATATACCCAGGAGTGGGTTCATAATAAGTCTACAATCTCTAATGCATAGAGGTGGCTTTGCTTGTTGTGAGAGTCCCATCGAAATAAAATTTATTGCAACTTAAAATCAACAAAGCATTATACTACAGAACATCGCTTAATGCAATTGCATCTTCATCTTTGATTTGGAATCCTTGCACCCTTTGCAATAGTATTAGCTATTTCAATAGCTGTAAAACATGATAAGCATTCTTGCGAAGCTATAATGAGTTTATGCAAGTGTTTGCAACAGGACAAATATTCCAACAGAATATAACAATGGGAAATCCGTCATGAAAGCATTGATCCAAGAAAATTCATGGGCAATAATTCTGCAAGATGAAGCAACGTCCATCATTCAAAAAGATTGATTCAAAGAATAAATGTCAAAGCTTTGACGTTGTACAAATACTTCCAATGTATCATTGCATCTAGTTCGGACACATTGAACTATTTGATCTTGTTGTGAGGGAAATTCCATTCCAATTTTCAAAAAAATTACGGGCTAATTCTCCATCTTCATTGCAGTAAATACCGTAATGTGCTCCAACTAATTCATTGTTTTCAAATTCGAGTGTATGAGGCATCATTGCTAACAATGGTGGATAATTTTTGAAATATTAGTGAAGCAGTATTTTATTTTGTAACTCGCACTCCAAGATAAGCTTTCTTGGTTTTTCACTACTCTACCATTTACCCAAGGCTCGAATCTCACCGTCATTTAAATCTGCATCAGATTAAAGATGTAAAGATAACAATAGCTCAAATAACTCTATGAATGACACTTTTTACCTTTTGAATATTTTGAAAACAATTGAAGCGGACAACGTGCACTCCAAAAGTTGCTGTAGAGGGTGTATTAAAGCATTGCAATACTGGATGCAAATGAAGTTGCGTGCACAACTGAAGGCACCTTTGAATAAATTTAATTGCTGTAGGCTTTAATTTAGGAATACTCGGCTACAAATGAATTTTCTGAAATTTGTAAGGAAGCATTTCAGCTATAACATTATATTTATCTTCAGATAAACCTCGTCTCTTCAGTAATACATAAATGCACTATATTGTGAATTTTGTACATTTATGTTGAAATTATTAGTTTGAAGGTAGCAGCCAACTATACATGTCATTCACTTCATCCTGAGTAGGATGTCTAATCCAATTGTGTTGTAGTATAAGGAAAGTGATTGCAAAAATTCAAATGCTTTGTTATGTCAGATTACTGACAAATTAAGACTATTAATGCTCAGCAAGCCAGGTAGCCAAGGCCGATACATCACGATCATAGCAAGCACTCTTTGTGTGAATTTCTTCGAGAGTCGTGTCCAACTTTCGTTTGAATGCAGTATGCTTGTGGGTCGTAAAGAATTCGGCAATTTCATTAGCTTTAGCTTCAGTGTGGAAATTGCGAATGGTTAAGCAAACGATAGATCCAATCTAGTCATTGTGAAACATATATCTATAGAATTCATTTTTACCTTGCTTGGAATGTATTTTTTGTTTAGTTCATCCCAATTGTCTTGGATATATGTCCAAGCGATGTTGGCCCCAGCGAGACTTTGGCGTGCAATACTGTGGAATGCGTATTGAATATCCTGAGAGCGAACACCTCCACCAAGAGCCCATTCAAGTGTTTCGAGCTGCTTGGATTCGATCTGCCCCATAGCATTTAAGCAATCGTCCCTAAACTCGCCAAGGTCCACTGTTTTGTACAGAGTTCGAAGCTGGTCGTACACTAGTGTCGATTGCTTCACAGCTGCAACAAGATCTAAGACACAACTGCGCAAGTCTGATGCTAATGGCGAAGCCCTAGATAACTATAAGTACATCCAAACTATTTTGTAGTGAGCAAACAATGGGGTAGCGACATAGGTCTTAAAGTGTTCTTCAGCCGCTGCAATCACAGCTACGATGGAAATTAGTTATGCAATAAAACACTTGTATGCTACTTACCAGGATCACGGGCAAGCCCAAGCATGGAAATAATCGATTTACGGAAGTATGCTGAGTTATCGTCATCTGATGGCAATGAAGTCCACGTGAGAGCTTGCATTGGCTGTTGGTATAATTTTCCAACAAATTTTTGGAATGCTGGGTAAAAGTCTTCGTCAGCAAATAGTTTTGCATAATAATTCAAGTGACCAGAGAGAGTCTTCCACACCAAATAATTTGGATCAGATGCAAATGCACGACTAAAGTCAAAAGCGTCGCCCAAAGCCACAAGTCCAGCACGTGTAAGTGTAAAAATGTTATTAAGCAAGCACATACGTTCAACATCATCCAATACTAAGCCTAATATTCACTTAAGACAAAATCATACAAGAAATACCCACTTTGGCAAGGAGCCTGCAAAGCATGCCACCCGTTTGAGCAATAGTTATCAATGTAAAATTCTTGCTGATGGGCATTTAGCTTAACCCAAGGAGCTTCTTGGATTTCGGCCAAGAGAGATTCTGGACCAACAATCGCGTTATTTTCGTTGCGTTCACCATCTCCAGCAAACCAAATACCAACTTTGTGAACAGTGGCTTCAGAGTTTTCTTCGTAGACACAAGTGAGTGGGATGTTCCAGCGGCTATCGCTGTCATCTTGAGTTCCAAAGTTTGAAAAGAAACGTGTTTGCTCTACATGTAGCTGGTTGTCCTAAAGAAATTGTCAATAAAAAATCTCATTTCATTAACACCTCAGCTCGACGAAGTGTGACAACAGGAAATCCTGTTTGTTTTGTCCAGGTATTCATGGTATCAGCAAGTGGAAGACCAGAAGCTTCTTCCAATGCATGCCACAAATCATAGGTCACAGCATTTTGGTAGCTAAATCTACAGGAATATTGATGAATACTTGAGATAATGTTATGACAAACTGTTTAAGGTAAGCTTGGATTCCCTTGTAAAAAGTTTCAGAACCAAGATATTCACGAAGCATACGAATCACACTGGCACCTGAAAACAAGTTAAGGTGCTTTAGACATTTTCATCTACCTTTGCAGTAAGAAATAGCATCAAAAATTTCATCTGCTTCATCGGGATGATTGACTTCTACTTCAATCATGTGCGAGCTAGTTAGGTATTAGGATATTTGAATACTATCATACCAAACCTCAATAAAGCATCCTCACGGAATGCACTGCCAAGAGTGACATCTTGGATAAAGTTTCCCCACATCTTCCACTCGGGGAAGATGGAGTTCACAGCTTCATACTCCATGAAATGTGCAAAGCCTTCATTGAGCCACAAGCCAGTCCACCATTCCATTGTTACCAAATTACCAAACCTACAATATTATTCCCATTAATAATCATAACTATATTGACAAACCATTGATGAGCCAATTCATGGGCAACTGTGAGAGCAACACGGCTCTTACTTACTTGACTGCTTTGACCTATAAACTATTAAATAAGATCAACCATTGCAAGAATACCTGGCTCAATGAGAAGAGATTCTTCACGATAAGTGACACAGCCCCAGTTTTCCATTGCCCCAGCAGCAAAATCAGGAATAGCCAACATATCAAGTTTCTTGAGTGGGTAGTCAAGTCCAAAGGTTTTGGTGAAAAAGGACAAGGATTCAGTAGCAACTACAATATCATTAATAAATTTTGAAAATGGGTAGATTACCTGAAAGTGCAAATTCTCCTTGGTTGCTTTTGCCCACAGGAGTATAAACGTTTACAAGTACTCCTTCACGAGAGTAAGCAGAAATATAGTCAAATTCCCCAACAATAAGTGCCACCTACAGCAGTGAATCATAATAAGAACTTTACACTTATACTAACCAAGTACGTCGACATGATGGGGGTCTCGGCAAACTGCCAAACTTTTTCCATAGCATTGTGAATGTATGGGGATGGTCGAATTGAGGTCGAAAGCACATGCATGTTTGAAATTGCGGTTAAATGCACCGGTGTAGCCATTGAAATTTCAAACGAAGCTTTAATAGCAGGTTCATCCCAGCACACAAATGCTCGACGTGCATCACACGCTTGAAACTATTGCAGCGTAAATTTAAACAAAATGGATTCTACATACTTGAGAAGTAGCCATGATACTTTTTTCACCATTTTGTTCATATCCCGCACGGTAAAATCCTCTCAATTCATCATTCAAAATCCCTTGGAATTCCAAAGCAATCTTTACATTGCCAATATCCACTTCTTCCTCCAAAACAAACGTGACAGTTTGATCTTGTTCAATATAGCGAATTTCCTCCACAAAAATACTCTTTTCTCCTTGTTGTACCTTAACATTATGCACCCAAAGATCCACAGCATGACAAACAATCAATTTCGTCGGTTCGTTCACTAAAACATCAATATCTTCACGTCCTTCAAAGCGATAACGCTGCAAATCGATCACATCGTATGCGAGCGTGTACTAGTGACATGTAAACCCTCATTTAACACCATCTGCTACGTACTTTACATGGCTGAACTGTCGTCGGAAGCCGCGCGAACTCATGCACCATCGAATTCTCTTGTGGTTGTCCAGAAATGGTAAATGGGCCGATGAACTCAGATATCATTTTGATGTCGGCATTGGATTGGTTAAAAAAGAAGAATTAATCGTCGAATTTCTACCAATAAAGCTACTTGATGCAAACGATCGTGTCTATTGTTTTTTAGATCAGTGCTGTTTTTCGTCACAAACGCATTGCGCATGTGATTCTGAGTTGTTGTTTATTCCGTTCTTTTGTTGTCTTGTGAGGTTAATAATCCTTTTTGTTTTCATGGATTACATGGCATTTGTACACTATTTACTTTGATTGGCATGAAAATAGTGTTTTTCATAAATAGTGTATAAAATAAATTGGCACATCAATGTTTAGGTGTACATTATAATCTGGTGGTCTGATGAGCATTTTACTTCGTCATAATGGACGCATGTCGTCTTTAATGCATGTACGTGGATCGAAATGGATATAAAATGATTGATTTTAATGCAATAGCGTTCGTTTAGTACACCTGCCAATTTGGAAATCTGGCAACGTGCTCAAGCAGTGTGTTTTGATGTTGATAGCACTGTGATCTCGGATGAAGGAATTGATGTTCTTGCTGCTCATTGTGGACAAGGAGAAGCCGTGGCTGCATGGACATCTAAAGCAATGAATGGTGGTGTGAAATTTGAAGATGCATTGGCTGCTCGTTTGAACATTATTAAACCATCCAAAGATGCCATTGCTCAATGTTTGGGAACCCATCCACCGCATCTGCATTTAACAAAAGGCATTGATCAGCTGATCAAAGAACTACATCGACGTAAAGTAGATGTGTATCTAGTATCTGGTGGCTTTCGTTTAATGATTGCCCCTGTGGCTGCACACCTATCAATCCCACCCACCAACATCTTTGCAAATACAATTTATTTTGATGCAAAAGGTGAATATTCTGGTTTTGATGCAAATGAATTAACCAGCCGTGATGGTGGTAAACCTCGTGTGATTGAAAAGTAAGAAATCTCAGCTTGAAAAGAACTCATAGTTCTTTCAATTAGATTAAAGTCTGAGCGACAGTACAAGACTGTAATCATGATTGGAGATGGTGCGACTGACATGCAAGCTAAACCACCTGCTGATTTGTTTATCGGATTCGGTGGAGTTGTTGTTCGCGAAGTAGTCAAGAAACATGCAGACTGGTACATCCATGATTTCAAAGAATTGATTGACGGCATGGGTCCACTCTAAATTCGAGCTATACGATGAAGACCAATTTCCTTTCGCATAATAATGCAAGAGTAGGTTGTTGAAGAGGTATCTAGGAATCGCACGATTGTTAGTTGTTATCCAGCGATATGTGTTGCAAAATCATATAGGATATTTGTGCTGAACACCAAAAAGCTATCGCAAATGTCATTTGGGTGCATACAGAAGATCAGTTGGATGCGAATAAACCTACTTACGATGAACATTTCTTATAACAAAGCATCTCTACAAGATTGTTATAGGTGCTATCGAATATCAGGTTGATATCATAAAATAATTACAACACTGGATTCATCCATTCGAAATGCCAACTTTGGTGCCTCGTCTTTTGTACATGTAAAATCGTGACATAATAATACATTGGTAAAGGATGGGATCGTTTAGTTAAGCATTTCAATTTATAATGAATAAAAAGTGCACGAACAACATCCGATGAGTCATTGCAGTCTTGTTGAACCGGAAAGATGCATACAGTCATCATTGTCGATATTTATCCCACTCTACTGTCTAGAATTTGAACTCTATGATTGCAAACCTTCCGACGATGTTGATGCTTGTCTTTCCTATCACACGAGAGACATCAATGCGACATCAAATCCCCAATATGAATTTTCATGAATGTTATCAAAAATCACTTATCCTCTTCCTATTGACCAAGTTTTTTAAAATTTAATGAGGTATGATTGAATAGAAGTGGATTAGAGTCCACTTGGTAAAGGAATAAAAATGAATGTTCCTGCAGGGTACGTTCTGGGCGTGTTCGTGGCTATGGCATATGCGATGAATTTGGTAATCATGAAGGCAGACAAGACTTGACTCATGGACACGACGTATATGAGTCGTGATTGTTACCATTTGCTTTAAGTATTCCAAATGTAGGAGAAGGCCGTAAGTCCCACCGTAGTGTTGACAACTGCATGATAGGAGTTTAGCGTTCGTGGATGTAATCAGTTGGAATGTAATCGTCGCTCTATGAGGGTTGAAATTGCAAACCCAAAGAAACATCCATCAACTCATTTACGGGGCTCGGCTGGATACGTCTGACCAAATACGTCAATGCCGCGATCAACCCAATAAAGACTTTATTCAATGAACATTCACGAACTAGTAGCTCTAATTAATGATTAAATATGTCTTTTTGTACACATAATTCTATACGTTTATTTTTCAATCTTGTCTGAAGTTGCACTTTATTTCCCAGTACTGTCTAATATATCCCACATCATTATAGAAATTCGAGACGAAAGAGAGAAATTCAAGTAATTGCCTTGTCGCATGTTGACCATGTTTTGGCAAACAACAGCAGTTGCTTCTGGTTTACCATCCAAGAAAATTCAATGCAATTGTATACTACAAACGAACGAGTCAGCTTTGATGTAATTTATTACACCCACATCAATGAATTACTTTTTACATTGTTCATTTTTCTATTTGATTTCAAGATGACAGTTCCTCCACCTGTGTTTCCCCACTCCTCGCAATCGTATTATTCATCATATCCAACATTTAAATGTGAACCATTGCCATCTTTGTATCCTCAACAACAATGGACTATTGAATCAAATACATCGTCTAATTCGTCTTCACCAACTCAACAAACAAGTTCACGTGGAAAACGTGCAAAACAAGATACAAAAGAATACAAAAAAGAATGGTATGCAGCACACCGTGAAGCTCAAAAACAAAAAATGAAAGCATGGTATGAAAAAAACAAAGCTAAACGATTACTACAAATGAAAGCATACAATTCCCGACGTTTACAAATGCAAAGGGAAGCTGCAACAAAGAATACACCGTCTAAAGCAAGTTTGAGTTTCATTTTATGCTAAGACTAAGTACAAGTAGATTAAACTAAGTAGACAATAATTATACAATCGTTTTATAAAAAATAGCGTTTGTTTCTTTGATTGCTCACCGATATCTGATTGCTCACCAAGTGTATGGGACGTTGACTCAAGTGGTCAGAATTGACGGAGAAGAGTTCGCTTGCCGGTAAGTTTAATCCCACTTATTATCCCACCGTTTATCATATAATCTGTTATCATGGATATATTTCTATCGTCGCATGGACATAAGCGTGAACTCGATCAGTTTAGTGTTTGTATTTGTTGCTCTGACGTTGGAGAGATGCATTGATTGCCCGTAATTCACGATTCTTTTGCATCTACATCCAATCCATTACCTATTTCAATGAAATTTATCATTACCTCTCGCTGTAATTGAGCACGTAAGGTATCAAGTTCGTCATCAATTTCAGGCTTATCTTGTTGATGTTCTTCCTACATATCATGAGCTTCATACTATTAGTAGCCATATTGTACCTCAATTCTATCATCAATTTCTTCTTTTGGTACCTATTCATGCCTATCTTTTACATCCATTATTTATCAAGCTACCTGGGATTGTACTCGACCACGAAAAGCTAATGCATACCCAGCACTCGATGGACGACGTGCTGGTGCTGACACTGGCCTAGACACTGATCTTTTAATGGGTTGCTTTGCTCGCTGAGTTTGAACAATTGCATCGGAACCAAGTAAGCTACGAAAGTAGCGTAATTTTGTCATATTAGTTAATATTGGCTTGGGCCATTGAACATCTCTAATTATCAAGTATTGTGTATCCTTAAAACTAAATCTTACTTGCGTTCTATATGTAATTGACTTGCTTGATACAATCGAGTCGTATACTGATAGAGTTCGGTCATTTCTTGTTTAAGTGTCTATTTCAGTGTCAGCAACGTTAAAATATCAAGTTGGATGACTTCATTAATTGTTTTTGATTGTTCCTGTTGTTCATTCCATTGCTTTGTTAAATCAACAAGTTCTTGTTTTTTACGATTCAATAAACACTCGTAATGTTCTTTTACTAGTGCGATATCACCTTCTTTTGATTTTTCCAACATAAATGCACGGTGTGTAAAGTCTTCTGGTAGTGTATAAGTAGAAGTAGTCTTAGCTACAATCACACAAGGTGGTTGAGCTATTGGACGCTGAAGTGCTTGGTTATGTTGGAGAATATGTTGAATATCTTTAAGATGCTTTGATTCACCTTGTGCTTGAATACGTACTAAAGCTTCATCTTTTTGCACTAGTTCAGCTTCTAAACGTGCAACATGGCGCTTTTGAGCCTGTAGTTGACGTAGCATTTCATCCTTTTCTTTCTTGAGCTCCACCTATCCAACTACATTACATTTAATTACATTGAAAATCTTACCTGAGCCTGAACTACAGCTCCTTTAACATCATCAGCTTTTTGTCGCAAATAGTCTCTCTCTTTACGTAAGAACTCTAACAATATCAAGTTGCCTACTTTTAAAAAAATCTTTAGTTTACCTATGGTACGACGTAGTTCTAAGTTTCGACCATGATCTGAGTGAGATGCTCTTCGTTTGGTTGGAGAGGTAGCTGGTTCATTTTTTATTGTTAAAGTAATAGGATTGCCTTGCAAGTCCAAGATAGTTTCTTCTGTTGCTATAACCAGTGTCCCGTCCTAACAAAATATTACTCAATTTACAGAATAAACAATACTGTGAGCCGGACGTTGCCTTCCTCTGTAAAGCCACTCACTTCGTAGCCCAATTCACGTAGGATTGTACCCATACGTTGATTTTGTTCAGATTTAAACACCTCGAGTTTTCTCTTTAATATTGCAATTTCATCTTGTAATTTTCTGATACGACGATCTTTTTCAATCACACTTTGGTTGATATAGTTAACACGAGGCTACATAATAATATCTTAGTGGTAACATCATGTACAAGTATACCTGGTTTTGTACAGTGCGACATCTATTTGCAAATTGGAGAGTACTTAAACACTCTTCATAATGCTCTTTCATTGGGTGTATGGTTGCAATCAATATAGTAAATGAATTGCCACCTTTGAGCTGTTAAGTGGAGCTATTTAGATATAATGATACCGATGCTATTTTGAAGTAAACGAGTTAGTTTGGAATCTCGATAAGGAATGTAATTGAAGCGACTTTCTGGATCTAACGACATAACAACTTTTCCCACAGCACTTAAACTTGAATTAATATGAAGTGCTTCTTTCAATCGTTGGCCATCAGATTCACTTTTTTTCAAGCGTTCAGATCTATAGGGATACAGAGCTATGTAAGGTTTTCATTATGGTACCCTGCTAAATCAACCAAGTTTAATGTTCCTGAAATTACTTCATTTGTCGTAGGGTCTAGCAATTATTATTGATAGCATTCTTGAATAACTTACCATGCTGAAATACGTGAATTGAAAATACTGTATGGGATCGGGAGGACACAGCATTCATTTTAGTTTCATGAGTTGATCGTAGTTTTAATCCCATTTGAACAATTACATTCACCTGTTGGAATTGTTAGCACAAGTTTAAAAGTTTTCAACCTCTTCACGCCGAGTTACTTCAATCATAGATAAATCTTTGACAAACACTTGACCTTGAGCATCTTCATGAATTTCAAGGTTTTCTATCACCTATGAGCAAAAAACTTAATTTGTGCAAACCTCTTTCATAGTCGAATTTCACTTCGTCTTTTGCTGAGTGGCTTGATAACAAACTATACATAATTAAATAGTGAATAATTCAAGATTATGCAAAACCTGACACTACTGTCTGTGTGCTTCACTGCTTTCTACGATATTGAATATAATAACTTTAGATCAAATCAAATGACTAACTTGTTTTAAATACCAATCTGCAGTGCTGCTTTGTTGACTCGATACTAATCGACCAGTCTTTTGAACATATCTACAAAACAATAAATACAAAGTAAAATTTAAAATGTACTCTCGTCCTAAATCACGAAGGCGATCGCAATAGATTTCCAAGAAGCTCACCACAAGCGTAATTTCCTAAAAATCAATTAATGTATTTTTGATACTTGATCATACTGGTTTATTTGAATGATCGATATATTGATTTCGCTCAATCGTATCAAATAAGAAATCTGTGCAACGAGGAATTATGCCGTCTTTTTCTCCTGATTCACCAAAGATACTGGTTTTAATTAGGGAATGTCTTAAACTAATACAAAAAACCTGAAAGTTTTTCCGGATCCTGTTTGGCCGTATGCAAAACAACAACTATTGATACCTCTTAGAGCATATTCAACTAGTGGCTTGCTCGTCTGATAACAATAGATTAAAAAGCTACTTGTAGATATCCTTACCGACACAAACACTTCTTCTTGCGTTGTTTGTGTCCAAAAAATCTATAAACTCATTATATCCATATAGGTTTTTTTACTAACATTGTCAAAGCTAAATGCATGTTCACCATGTTGAGATTTGTCTACATCCTATTTCATTGTTAATTTAAAGCAATCATTGCCATTCTAACTTTAATCGCTATATTTTTTGGAGTATCCTTTTTTCGTTCAAACATTCCATCAAAAGGCTCTGATGCATCAGCACATGGGCGAGCACGAACGTACACCTTTTGAGTATCAATAGGACAATAAACAATCGATTACCTTGACATTCTCACACTCTGAGACTCGAGTGTAATCAGTCACGACGGTGTGGTCCATTACAAATTTGTTCAAGTGTCCCTTCAAGATATTCCGCTCAATAATATATCATTTTCTATTGATAAAAAACACCCAAACTAAACTATGAATCAAGTATTTATCTATTCAATTACTCAAACTAGACTCAATTAGTTAAATGGACGATGCATGTGTAAATTATCCAAGAAGACGTCAGCCACAGTATCTCTCTAATTCACACATATAATTAAATGCATTTTTTGAAACTATATGTACTTGAGTATTTTCAAGGGAAAACGAGGCTCCATGATCGAGTAGTATTTGTAGAGTGCTATTGTGATTATGCCGTGCTGCTTTGCAACAAGCCGATTCACCCTAGTGAAATGTATAAATTAAAATTTCAACTTAACATACATTTGTGTCGCGAGAATCGATAGGAATTAGTTTCTTTTTTAGCAGATATATCAGACATTCATCTGCAGCGACTTCGGCTGCGGTGTGTAAAAGTGTATAACCCTAAATAGCTATTTAGTTGGCTTCGTAGAAAGGACACATGCGTTCTTTGCAGGAATGGTTAAATCAGCACGCAGCTCATGCAATAGACGCAGTATTGATGCATTGTGCACTTGTACTACAAAATGAGCTGGTGTATAGCCCTATTACAAAGTTAATCTAATAGGGCTTGTCGGACTTACTAAGCGATTATCTGGCAGATCCAAGCTAATCCAGTTAAGATATAACTAAGCAATTGATCTACCGAATGTTGTTGGAAGCAAATAGTTGGAGAACATGGACATGGTTCTGAAGAGCTGCAATGGTTACTGCGCTCCATCCCTAGCACATGTAAGATTTACAAGTATACGCAGAAAACCTTTTGGTTCGTACACCATGGGTCCCCTTTAATACCCAAAAGCACAGTAAGAACAGGAACCCGCCCGTGTTGAGCAGCTAAGGTCATCATTGTTTCTCCCTACTTGTTTGTAAGCAGTATTAATATACTCATGTATACAAAAATGTCTTTGCTGTTTATGGTTTGAGGAAGAGAATAAGATATCAAAAGAGACCGCTGATTGACCCATTGACGACCTGAAGCACAGGCTTCATAAAAGACTTTCCAAAAGGATGAATCCAATGCAGGAAAACGTGCTTGGAATGAATTTTCAATTCCTCCTTCAACGGTCTTTCCTTGCGCCACTCTAAACTTTTCTTTTCGGAGTTGAAGAGCTTTTTCTTCATCTAACTCTTGGCGGGATTTCATCACCCAGTCAAGAATTTTAATTATGAAACAGAATTAATGAATGTGTGAATTATCTCTAATTCTTTTGCATTTAAAGCTGTAGATTATTTAATCCAACCTTGAGCGATTAATATTGAGCTACGAACGTACATTCCATTATCTCATTGCATTGAAAAGTTCATCACGATTATCCACCACACACTTGACATGATCATTCCATAAAAACACATGTCTAACGGACGGCTGTTATTTGACTAATTTTGGTTTGAATGTTGCCTATCCGTCTCAGAAAAGAAAGTGAAAAGTGATAATGAGCCGAAGCAATAATCAACAAGGGTTCTTGAACGATGAACCTAGAAAACGTAAATTAGAAGCTCTAGGCATTGATATTTAGTGCTATTGTAGCAGCCTCTCGTCGAAATGATACTGATGAAGGAAATCAAGTGGTGCCCTTTCATTTAGAAAGCGACGACGAAGACAATGATATGGATGCAAAGGATAGCGGCAATGACAGTGAATCTGGCGTAAGTAGCTGTCTATAGCTGAAAATTCAGGTTTGCTACAGGATGATTCAGAGAATGTTTCTGTGGCATGCTCAGAATGGATGTCTGCCGCTAAAGAATTGCCCCGTGAAGAGCCAAGCGAAGCTAAACCTAGTGGAAAATCAACGATACCAACAATTGAAACCAAATTTACTCCATGCTCTATAACTGAGAATCAACATGTAGCTGAGCCTACTGTTTTCTTACCTCTTAGTGTCCTTCCTGGAGGCGCAACAGCTAGAAATTTGACTGAAGTACTGTTATTGTTTTGATTCAGTGATTTAATTGTTGATTAGGGCTCTATAGTCCGATGTAACCAAGGCGCGAACCGCTTGACACCTCAATATCAATTCTTTGTCAAAGTATGAACAATCTTGTACAACTTGCAATAGTAACTTTATCTAGAATAAACTTGTCTTGCTTGCTCAAAAGCAGCTAAAAAATCGAACGTCCAATTATCATATTTTCGACATGTCTTGTGGTACTGTTGCCGCTTCTCATAAGTTGAGCAAAAAAAGTGGAAATTACATTGGAAAATTACGTTCTTGTTTTGGTCGGCATGAAAATGTTATGATTTCATCCCAAGAAGAAAAACGAGAGCTTGGTGCAATTACATTCGAAACTAAATCATCCCATTCAAAAGTACGTCATTTCAATTGCATCTCATTTTAATTGTTTTGTAGCCACGAAAACTTACTGTTATTTGTCCAGGTTTAACCAAAGATGGTGATGCGAAATCAGTTCCATCAAAAGTGGATTCATTTAGCTCACTTGTGGAACAACTTAAGCTTGGGCAAACAAGTGATTTGATTGTTTTGGAAAACAAAGAGCCTGAATACGAAAAAGGATGTTACCGTCTCAATTTCAATGGTAGGGTATCTGTGCCTTCTGTAAAAAATTTTCAATTGGTTTTGCGTGGAACAAAACAAGGAGTTATTTTACAATTTGGCAAAGTAAGTGACAAATTGTTTCATTTGGATTTTCGTCATCCATTAACCCCTTTTCAAGCCTTTGCAATAGCTTTATGTCAATTCAATTTTTGATAATACAAAGTATTGTCCAAAATAACAAAATTATCACAAATATAATCTTTAATTTGAACAGCCGTGAAACTCGAAATTTGATATCATTCCTTGAAATAATGTATCATTTGATATATATAGCAATAAACACTAGGTAAAGACATAAGTTTCACACCACTTCTTTATAACTCTAGTAATATCTCTGTAATTGACCACCAAAGGTTTAAATGCTTTGGTTCATAGGTTCAAATCCAACAAATCCCGTAATCTCAGCAACATACTGTATTTTGACAAATTCAACTTTGTAACAACCACATGTTAAGCTGTACACTGTATTTTATTACAGTTTTTCATCTGACCAAGGATGGTATATACTAATACTACGACAACCACATGTAAAGCTGGTTGACTGGCAGGCAATGCATCACTTTCATTCAATCCTAATGCCTATCATCTCTTCATGTTCTGGCCATAAACTCGCTCCTTTCTCGATTCCAACTTCCTTTTAACCTCTAAAATAATATTTTTCATGTTTTTAAAATGACAATTTCGTAAAAATTGCAGTAATCAAATGTTCCATTTTTTAGGTATGTACTACTCCAATAGACTAACCAGGAAAGTTTAGTCCTCATCATTATGACACAGCCAAATGGAACTCTTTTTTATTAACGTCAACATTGCTTTGTTCCAAACCGTTCATTTTCATCGGTTGGCTTCTCACTGATTGTATGCTCTTTGTACGAATCTTCCATATTTCAACAGGCACCACTTTTAATTTGACCAATCAAATAGAGTGATGTCATTTTCATATAGTTTTCATTGGCCATTACTCCTGGCGCAACTCTTCCACTACCAAGGGCATTTTCAATAACGCACTGTTTGCAGATGGTTAATGTTGCTGGACAAATCGATATGAGCACCGATGACGTACAATTAAGCGATGAAGATGCTCAAGTACGTCGTCGTTTGCAATGTCGAATAAGTCAAAAGTCATTTCGTGATCGAAAGAAACGAGAGCATGAACAAATTGCATCTACGGTCGAATCATTGCAAAATGATGTTGCAAAGTTGGAGAATCAAATGGCAAGTTTAGTACGTCAAGTGCCATTGGAATTAGTTCGACATGTTCACCCAAGCTTTGATGGTGGTGTAGCAGCTAAAATTGCACGACAATACATTGTGCTTTTTAAACAAGTATAAAAAAGATCTGAGGTTAGACTTATTGTTTTCGTAGGGTTACAATAGCACCAAGAGAAAAATGAGTGCAAAACAAGAATCTTTTTTAAGAGCCATTGCACATGATGATGTACGATATAATAATGGGGTTGGAGTCGAGAGCATTCTTAAAAATTGGCAAAGATATACATCGACCTTTTCATCGGTACAAATAGCATATAGATTTGAAAACTTATTGAAATGTAGATTAATATGGATATGCCTGATTGTATTATGATAAAATCGGATAATGGAGCAGTTGTGAAAGGAATTGTTCGTTCGTACCTTAAAATCAGTCGGAATTCTATTGCCATGTTTTTCCCTCTTTGTCCAGAACATCTAAAACCCTTACTCGTATCTATCATATTCAAATCTATCTCATATTTTTATAATAGATTGGACGTATTCTCCATGTTGTAGCAACCATGCATTGGTGTTTTGATGAAGAAGATCGACTTATAAGATTAACTGGGGCTGCTAACTTTGAAAGTGGTCTCTATGACATACTACAAGATTTTGAATCGGTGGCATTTGTGCTATCGGGCTCGGTATTTTCTTTTCGAGAACAACCTGCTGCATACAAGAAAATGAAGTTATCGTACATCACATAGCTTTTATCTAGTAGTTGTTGTAATGTGCTTGAGTTAATAGTAGTGTTTATAACTTGAATTGCACACAAAAGCTGCTTGAATTTCATAGTGGGATACGATAGTATGCACGTTTCCACGTCCACATTATATCTTTAGCCAAAGACAAGCAACCCGATCATGTTTACCAGAGCTTTTCGTCAATCTCCCCGCTTCTTAGCTCTTCACCGACACTTTATCACAACAATTGACATCCCTATTCCAAGTATGGGACCTTCCATGAAGCAAGGACGTGTTGTCAAGTGGACAAAATGCATTGGAGATCGTATTGAGCAAGAAGACATCGTTGCTATATTCGAGACAGACAAATTTACCGTCGATATACGAAGCCCTCAAGCAGGAATACTTGCGAAACACTTGATTGATGTCAAAGTTCCTGTGGATGTTGGCACACCACTGTTTCGCTTAACACAAGGTGATATTCATGTTGATGAACCAATTTCTCGAAGCAAAGAATTAATGATAAACGTACCATTTATTGGAGAGACAGTGAATGAAGCTACAGTCGCACAATGGTTAAAAGGCGATGGAGATCGTGTCAAAGCTGATGAAGTGATTGTTGTACTTGATACTGTAAAAGTTGCCGTAAATGTTGTCGCTCCTGCTAATGGAGTGGTTCTTCAAACGTTTGCTAAAGTCGATCAAGTTGTCAAGATCGATGCACCTTTGTTCACATTTCAATCCGATTCTTTGTAATCCTTATATTATTATCCCATTTTGTTTGAGATTCAATATTCATTAGTGTGTAAACATTCCTCGTATGACCCATCTTTCTCACCAACAGTTCAATGACCACTCAATGAAAACACTTAAATCCTCTACATCCTCATTATCTACACAGAATCTACTCTTATCTATCGATCCTCTTAATGCAACAAACGTATCAACAAGAAGTATGATACCTCACTTGACCTTATCTATTGGCATATGATTCAACTCAAAGAAAATCATTTATATCTGATCGAACAACAATCCACACGCCTTCTTTGCACACTTGATTGCTATTAACAAGCACATTTACACGAAGAGGATTAGTTGAATGATGCTTCTCGACAATACACTACATCTACAAGCCCAAAAGCCAGTTGTGCCACATCTTTACCCACTTCCACTCGTTCATTCCTTTCAATTCAAACACTTCGTCATGCTCTATTCATCGAAATACATTAAAGAATCCTCGTTTTCATACAATATTTCCTTCATTTCCACTGTGACCATTGTATGTCCTTTCCTCTTCTTCACACCATGGCGACAATTTACCCTCATTAACTTCAACCGTATGCTATCCGGATAATAATTTTTAATGAATTGATGTGTGGTGTCCACAAACAAAATGCTTCGCCAATTGCACAAGCTCAAAGCTCTTCCTCGCGTCGTTGCTGGCCGTCGTGTGGCCGCTGTATCTGCCCTCAAGGGCTCTGTGCGTGCTTTCTCTGTTTCTCCATCCGTTGTGCGTGGATCTGCTCGTTTTCCTGCAGCTTCTTTCGGCTCAATGCGTCGTATGATGAGTACAATTGACATTCCTGTGCCTTCCATGGGTGATTCGATCTCGGAAGGCACTGTAGTCGAATGGGTCAAGACTGTCGGCGATCGTGTTGAAGCTGATGATGTTGTTGTTGTGCTTGAAACAGACAAAGTGTCTGTGGATGTCCGATCGCCACAAGCTGGTGTCATTGCTGAACATTTAGCTCAAGTCGATGCTACAGTCTTGGTCGGAGCTCCATTGTTTCG
>JNBS01000301.1:0-41677 GCA_002081575.1 Thraustotheca clavata | reverse complement strand
TTGAAATATATGCATTGCGATGAACAGCTTTTAAGCAAGTTAATGCCTCTTAAACGAAGCGGTACTGGAATTCTCAATCCAAATCGACTAGAAAGGCTTACCTCACATGGACAAAACCCGAATGCAGAAACTTTGGTTGATCAAGTTTGTGTAGCTGTAGCTTCTCGACACTCTGAATACGTGCAATCGTCAAGGGTTTTGGTGAAAGTAATTGACAATGACCCAACGATACATTAGGTAGCACCATTGTTCACTATGAGTAATATGATGGAGTTGAATTACCTTACTACACGCTTCCCCACTTTTCTTTAAATAATCTTTACTTCAATCCTTCGGTTCATGGCTATTGTACCATGAATCAATATGCATCTTACCTCGAAAATTTATTGTTTAGTTCATGCCAATATCCAACAACTTTAGCTTGCTTTGAACAAGTTTGGACAGTGAAAGCAATGTGCATGCAAACAGTCCTCCAAACGAACCTCATGACTAACAGATCGCACAATGCGTTTACTAGCACAGCTGGAGAAGCTGCTTCTGTACTAGTTGGCCTACTACAATGCGAGATTGATATTACACGAAATCTATCCAAAGGAGTGATTAACTCTCTGTCATATTCATTGCAATTTACCTCAAGCCAACATGCATCCAGCGTCCCATCATACTTATCTTGACCACTGGATTTGCTGTATTCAAGCGACGTGATAATCAGCCAAATGAAGATGAAGAGTTCGTGTATTCTCTCCTTTAAGATGGAACACACGATTCTTTTACCTTTTCTAACCTTGATTGCGACGGCGAGCTAGAATTGCAGCAAGCTCGCTGTTGACGTTGCTTCCTGTGCTTGGTGTCGTGACTTCTCCAAATTGACGAACGTTTGAGTTCATTGACTTGCTTGACGAACTTCGAAGAGCCATTTTAGCATCCTTCTCTTGTTGCTTTCGGGCTTTTTTCTCTGCAACACGACGATGTCGTTCTTCTTCTCGTTCTTTTTCGCGTTGTGCTTGACGTGTAGCTCGTGTAGCCATTTCAACTTCACGTTCAGCATCACGCTTCTTTTTACGTTCACGCTCACGTTTACGACGAGCTTTCACATATTTTTCAGGCACTTGATCCCAAGAAGCAGCAGTAGCATTGATACTTTGACCCATGAAGTTGACACTCAAATCATTTCCGATAGAAAATTGCACTGGGACAGAAGGACTCGAACTCAACACTGAACTAGTCCTTAATGAGACGGTTGATTCAAAGTCGATACGAATCGATTTGTTGGCGTTCACAAGCAACACCGCCAGCTCAGTTTTCTTTTCGCAAATCCAAAGTTGATCTTCAATCATTTCTGTCGAGAAAAATCCAATGACAGAGTCAACAACACGTACAGGATTGTAATAACCTCGGTCAGGCACAACTGAAAGTTGACTACACACCTCAGCACAATAGATATTGCCAGTAACACGGCAATGGTGGCGACGTGTAAACAGACCAAATTTCTTGTTGGTTTGCATGCATACAGGTGTGCTTTTGTTTTCCTTCCAATGGGAATTATCAGGTGTCGCTAGAATTGGCGGTGGTGTCATACGCAATACAATAAATGGATCTGCACTGGGACTCAATACAATCGATTCAATTGCAGCGAATGGAACACGGCGTCGTAAAGATATAAATGGTAGTGGTTTATAAGTTGCTTTGTTGTTTGGAGGAATAGCTGGTGCAACGTATTCTTCAAAAAGATAGAGATAATCAGCAGTGACAACAAGCTGTCGAGGATTTCGTTGTCCTTGAGCTCCGATCTTTTCAATTTTATCCCAAAAGATAATCTTTTCTGGGTCTCCGTAATAACGCAAGATGTCCAAGACACCATTGCGTACATCATTTGCACGGCAATAATCATTGTCAAAAGGGCGGTACAAACTAACCTACAAATTGTTAATACATACAGAAAGATTTACACTTACTCTTTGTCGTCCTTTGCCTTTTGAGTTGTAGAGTTTTGCAATATCAGCACTTAGAGCAAGTAAATGGCGTCGGCTTGAGTATTTTATCCAAGCACGTTGAATTTTAACAACGTAGTGCCCAAAGGTAGTATCACGTAGTAGTTCCAGTGCAAAATAAGTTTCAGGAGAGCGGATAAACACCATAGATTTTCCCCATTGTACTTCATCCTTCAGAGCTGGAATATGTTTTATTGCTGCTTTTATGATAGCTTTTGCACCATTTCCATCAGACCCACGGAAATCACCTGAAGTCTCTTTACTCAACCACTTAAAGCGATCTAAGAATCGTCCATAGTCTCCACGGTAAGCATAACCTGCACGACGAACTTTAACGTTTTCAAGCAGACCCAAATATTGAATTTGGTGCAATACTCTCTTGTCATCAACATGATTCGCTTGCTTATTGTCATTTGACTTGATGCAGCGGACGTAGTGAGGCTGACAATCCATTAGTGCTGTCACCAAAGCTGCACATTGAGTGCGAATCTTAGTACCAGCAGTAATAGGCTTCTTGGATTCATCCGTGTCAATATCACCAAAGAGATATTGCATGAGTTTGTTGGAGCTCTGTTGCAAGATTCCGAGAATATCTTTGGTGAGACTTTCCTTGTTCGCCTCACCAAAGCCCATAATATTATACTGGACATTACCAGCATAATGTTTAATTTCAAACACTCGACCACGCTTGGAGAAATGTGGATGTCCTTTGTGCACTGATGTGAGCTTGTCGAGGAAAGTTGCATCCACACTGTCTCCTTGACGAGAATGCATCGTTTTAATAGTGTCATCAAGAATGTAAAAGATGCCAGGAGGGTTACGTGCTTCAATCAGATCACAGACAACTTTATTGTTGAAAAATGGAATAGGTGTCCACGTGATTCTAATCCACACTTAAACAAAATACTACGAGCACAAGCTCACCCTTCTTGAGCATATTCGGCTTGTTCGGACTGAAGAGTAAGTTCAATAAAAATTTGCTGAAGTTTTTCGTTGACATAGTTGATGCAAAATTGCTCAAACCCATTCATATCGAAAATTTCAAACCCATAGATATCAAGAATACCAATACTACTTGCATCGTCTTTGTCCATTTGCTTTTCAATATCCAAAGCATGATTGACTCTTTCAACAAGAAAATCAAAAAGACATTCGTAGATATGTTTTGCAATAGCATCACGTTGAGAGCGTGCTTGATCGGGATTTTGTGGTACTTCATAACTCTCGATTTTACCTCCCTATTTCATAATCCATCAACAACATCAAAATAAAATAATTACTGGAGCCATGGTGTGAAGCCACTTGTAGCTGAATGCATGCTCCATCGCATCGACGTCGAGTCCTAAGAGTGCACATGCATTTGCAAGGCTTGTAGCAGTCGATGGATGCATCCTTGAACCCTCGGCATCTTTGACTTGCAATGGTTCAAACTCAACGTTTCCAAGATGTAATATAGCGGCAATAGTTTGGATAACAAGCTCAATTTGTTTCTTCTTGATACCGACATGTTGCATAGCTTGAGTAGTAGCTTCAAATTCGACAATATCATCGATATCATCAATGTTAAAGCACTTGGATACATTCAAGTAATGATAATCCCTTGGATCACTTGACAAAGCAAATTTTTCAAGAGCTCCTTGAGGAAGTCCAGCAAGAACTTGATAAAAGATATGAAAATTTCGTTCTGCTTTGCCAGGTTTTACAACACGTGATTTTTCCAAAAGGTAATTCGTCACATTGCCACCTTGGGGACGACCTGCCTGATCAAAAAGCAATTCAAAATATTTCCCAAATCGTGAAGAATTATTATTTCGCACCTATATCCCATAAGTAATACGAATCTAAAAGAAATAAGTACTGTTTTGGCATTTCCAAAAGCTTCCAAGAGAGGATTCGACTCTAGAAATGTTCGTTTGATTTTATCAACACCAGCTCCACTTCCCGAAATCCCAGCAATATAATTTTGAATTTGTTTACTCGCTTCAGTTTTCCCTGCGCCACTCTCTCCCGAAATAATTACACATTGATTTTCTTCTTCTCGCACCATCGTACGATAAGTTTCTTCAGCCGTCGCAAACACATGCGGTGGTACATCAATTCGTTGTTTATGAGCATAATATCTCATTGTTTGTTCATTGTAGATATCAAGCCACTTGTATGGATTCACACACACAAGCACATGCCCAATAAACGTGTAGATTTGATCACTTCCATGTCTTGCCTTGAGATTTTCAAGAATCCCCGTATCCGAGACCGACGGAAGCAGTACCATATCATCAACACCGACCACTCGACGCTCCATCGCTACCATCGTAGCCGTCGGGCGGCTTCGCGGTTTCCTGCTCATGTGTCGCGTTCCCTTCCTCTTCGCTAATGCCACGCAACCTCTTTACATCAAGCGTGGGACTCTGTCCGATCCGATCCGATCGCAGGCTTCACCATCTTCCCCTTTCCGCTACTCGCCGCTTGTGCACTTGGACGCAAATTGAATAATGAGTGAGCAAACTTTGGCGCCAAAATTACACGTTCATTTGAAAAATGCATACCACGAGCTTAAAGCAAGAATAAGTTATGAGAATAGACTCCAGCTTCAATGGAGAGAGATAGATCTAAGTAGAGAATGAGATAGCTATGTGCATGAAGGAAGGATTAGATTGTGATTAGAGAGAGCAGTGCTACTTGGGAAAGGATCGATCCCACTGTTGAATATGGTGCTGGAGCGTGGCACCGTGCTTAAGCAGTGGGTTCTTGGCGAGAAACTTGGTAGCGGCGCGTGTAGCGATGTGTACGAAGGTAGAGATGCTCATGTAGAGTGTATTGCATGCTTTCATGTAGTCTCGAATGGAGATGGCAACGTTTATGCAATGAAAGTGTCGCCAATTCCTCCACCGACCAAGAAAAAGCGAAAGAAATCGCATGCAGATCGTAGTGCTGATGCTTTATATGCTGAACATTTGCTCTATGTAAATCATCTCTCTGGACATGCAGGAATTCCTGTTCTACCAGCTTCAGGAGCGTATGGAGAAGACAAAGGATATCGATTTCTTGTTCTTGAAAAGCTTGGACGTACGTTGGAAGACGTAAAGAAGAGCTACGGGACATTACCAGAAGCAACAATTGCTCGTATTGGACTTGATCTTGTATCTACTCTATGCATTCTTGTTGCTAATCAATTGATGTAGTTGGATATTTTCAAGTTTCTCCATTCCAAACGCATTATATTTGTTGATGTTAAACCAGAAAATTTCATGCTCAATGCAGAAGAAACTCAAGTAATTCATGCAATTCTGTATGTAATTAATGTAATCGATAGATCTACTGTGTTGATTTTGGCATTGCAGAAAGGTATATTCAGGTTACAGGAGCTCATAAAGCATTTAAAATGGCTGGCATCATTGGAACTCCGACATTTTTAAGCTTGAATTGTCATAAAGGCTCCAGTGCTATTGCATTTACTTAATACAATCTAATCATGTTACTAGCTCCCAGTCGACGAGATGACATTGAGGCTCTCTTGTATGTCTTGCTTTACTTGATTAAAGGAAATCTACCTTGGCAAGGAGCTGCTTCTGATGCAGATGGAGCTAAACTCAAGCGTGATACCTCCCTTACTGATCTCTGTCAATCCCTTTCATGTAATCTACATAACAATCCTCTTAATGAAGATTCTTTGTAGCTTCATGGGTTTCCATGCTCACTTCTATCCGTGCATGTGGCTTTGAAGATCCTCCAGATTACCAAGTTATTGAAAATGGTCTTGAAAGTATTTGTGGCTCTAAACCACGCTCTAAAGCGTATGACTGGGGCTCTAAAAGTCAAGCGAAAAAAACGATTTCAAGCTCTAAAGACTCACTTACCAAAAATGACAAAAAGCAAAAGAAACAAACAGAAGAAGAGAAAGCTCCCAAAACAAGTAAACGAAAGCCAAAAGCTTCAGTGATTGAAATTGAAAGCGATGAAGAGAAGCCACCGGTTAAATCAACTCGTCGACTGGAAGCTGCTACTAGAGCTGTTGGAGCTGCTGCAGCAGCTAATGCAGCAGCATCAATTGCCTCCCGAACACGTTCAGCCAAGCAGTAATTCCGAGAAAAATGCCATTATATCCTTTGCGCTATGCTAGATAATTGTACAATTGGGTGTTGCTTGCGTCTCGTTCAAGGTATTCTCGGTCGATGAGACTTTCAATACGTCGTTTGATGTCCACAGGTTTTGCAGGAAATTTCAATTGTGTCAAGAGTTCACTCATGAGCAAAGCATGGGATAATTGCTTTCGGGATTTCATGATCCGCACGATTGCTGCATCCACTTGATATTGTCGATCTCGGAATACTCGTTCATGGGTCTCTGTGTTTTCAGTTGTAGTTTCTTTCATTTGGATTGAATTGATCTTGATTCGCATGAGTGGGTTGGTGAATTGAGCATTGTAGTGAAATTCATCATCATCGTTTACATCCCGTCCCTATGTATAGTTAATTTTTTATAATTTATAGATAGAAATTACCTTGGGTTGCTTTTGGAGAACACGAACTTTACCACATGCAAGCGATTGTAGTGTTCGTCGTAATTCTCCATCTTCAATTCCAGTTTGCTCCTTTATTTCTTTGAACCCTATAACATCACGGCCATTGAAACAAAAAAGCACAAGTGCTTGAAAGAGAGAGACTGCAAGCTCTTTACGACCCTTTGGGAACGTCGATTTTACAAGACAATGTCCAAGAGAATGTTGCCATTGTAATTGTCGACCTTGATACTTTGCAGTATAAAATGATTCAAAAATGCTCTTGAGGGGTAATAAGACAGCAGGCATGTTAATTTCTGTTGGTACGTATGGTGGCCAAAACCCTGTAGTTAGTACATGAACTTGCATGTCCATTTTTTGCTTCAAATTAGATAAAGCAAGCCTATTTCAAACAATTAATGATTTCTTAAGCATTGAATCACATACTGGCTTGCATGATGTTGTTGAAATTGCACCATAACACTTCTAGACAAGTCAATATCCTTAAACATTCCTTCCAACTACACCAATATTGTCATATCAATTCCATTGAGGCACAAATACCTTGTTTGTAAAAGAGCTACCACATTCTGTTTTGAGTTTGGAAATCATAGCTTTTTCCAAATCAAAAGAAGCACTTTTTCCAAGCAATAATCGTTTGGCAAGGTCTTTCTTGTAGAACGCTTCAAAGACGTCCTTGCCTTGAATGTACCGAAAAAGAACCATAACACGATCCAACAAGGCTTCAATTTCACGTTCCGAACCATCTTTGTTGCCTGTTTTAAGTTTGGCATCGACAAATTTTGCAATGAGTTCAGCTGGACGACTTGGTTTTGCATTAATTGCTTGTTCCATTGCCGATTTCAATGCATGTACAAAATTAACATCGGTTCGGAAAGCTTGATTAAGCATCTTGTCAAGATTTTCCTTAAACGTCAATAAACTAGCAACCATGCCTTTGTCCAACTCCAAACTTGTTGGCGAAGTATCATTGACAATTGATGATCCATGGGTTACAATATGTCGAGTCCAGCTAGCCTTAAGCAATGGCAATTGATCAATTCTTTCAAAGAGATTAAAGAGACGTTTAAGGTCTTCAATACGATGTCCAGTTGCAAGATCTTCAAAACCACGTTCCAGTACCAATGCTGCATGTGGTGCAAAAAGATAAGTTTCCACAACATGTAAAATAGCTTTTTTCGTATTTAAATTGCCATCCATGTATCCCATCGATCGTTCATTTTCTTCAACCAAACGCTTTTCAACATGAAGTAGAAAAGATGCTACATTAGCAGCTTCCATTTGCGATTGTCCTTCAGCTGCATAAAACACTTCCGAACCAGCAAGAAATGGTCTTTCAATATGTCGTCCATAAATTTGAAGCGAAGAAGTCATTCTTACAAGCAATTTTAAAGTTGCACGGCCCACAGTCTCTCCATGTCTTTCACGTTCAACTTCACGTAAAAAGGATGCTGTAATTTTAGTTTCTAAAGCAGGTAAAGCATGTAAAGCTTCTTGAAAACATTGTAATCCCATATCATAGATAGAAAGCACACCAGCAGTTTGCATGACGTACGTTCGATCAAGATACAAGCATAAATTTCGGATCATAAGTAAATCGGAGCAAAATTCTTCCCACAATTGTACTAGTCGATCAACAAAGAGTGTGCTTTCCATATTAAGCAATCCCATTGTTGCTTCATGGTCTACGCATGCTGTTTTCAATGTACGATTAACCGTTGAAGCCAAATGAGCTTTAAGAAGAGCGTACAACCATGCAGCTTTTTTCTGATGGCAAAGATCTGTGACCAAACCATAAAGTTCTTCCCATCCAAGCGTTGGAGCGGCTACTTTCTTGTGCAAACAAAGCAACGATGCCTCAAGGGACTGCCATGCTCTCTCTTCAAAGCCCTCAGGCACACTCGGAGCTTGTTTAAACGGCTTGATCGAGACCTTGCGCGCTTTCTTCATCTCTCGTTTCTTATCGTATGGTTCTTTGTCCACAACGCAACTTTTTTTAATTTTTACGAGGCAATACATTTTTCAAATGATATTATTCTAGAAGGTTTAAAATCAAGTCATTTTTGAATTTGCCTTGAACTACAAAAGTGATGGACGAATGCAACTGAAGATAAATGACTAATTTGATCATTATACGTGAAGAATACAATGAAGTGAATAAAAAGATGACAATGAAAGTGATGGAATAGATGTAGAAAGATAGAATGAATGAAGAAAATAAGAGAAAAGTGTAAAAAGCACTTGATTAGACGTTGGATTAGTTGAAAATGACAAATTTACATATTCATCCAGGTCAAAGCAAAGATTGCAACATTGGCAGGCGATGGAAGGAAATCAGCAATGCTAGTCCATGTATTGGATTCGTGGTACAAGAAATCCATGCTCTTCTTGAGCGATGGATGTAGAACATGACCATGATATTCAAATAACCACATGACAAGACCCCATGTAACACAAGCCAAGACAGGATATACTTCCTTGAACGAATAATCCTTTAGAATTGGAGCTCCTTTCTCGCTTAGCAACTTTACAAGACCGATCAAGACACGAGAAAACAAATACATGATGATTTGGTAGTTGACATTCGAGTATTTGGACCAAACAGCATATCTACAAGTAAAAAATCATCCATCGAATATCATATCAAGCTCATCTACCCGCCAATAGCTCCAGCAACGGCAGCATGCCAAGGAACAATTGGATTCAATCCAGACTTTCCCAATGGATGTCCCCCATGCATTACTTTCAACGCAAGGAGAGATGCTTTGTAGACACCAACGAAGCTCGCAAGGTTCTTGGTGTGTTCAAATGTCAACTTGACAATCGCCTGAAGTTGTTCTCGGAATGGTTTCTTATGAAAAAGAAACACCATCACAAGAGCTACATGCAATTAAACAATGAGCTATCAATACAGAATATGTAGATGTACCATGAGGAGCACGAATCTTGGTGCCGTAGAACGCCCCATTGCGGACAGCTCGCCAAAGGCACAACAAGTCGTCCATCGGTTGCCAAAGATGACAAAACAAAGCTGTGCCATGTGGTTTCACTCTTCTTAGGAAGATGAAAGGAATGTTTTGTTATCATTCTCCACGTCGTGATCGTCTTGTTTACCCATTTCTTTTCATCCATCCTCCATCTTTTCCATGCTCCTAGCTATCTTGATTGTTATATTATCGTTCTTTCAATATTACATGAGAATTTGTGTATATACTTTTCAACCATCATATATTTAACTGTCATTACTTAATAGATCAATACGATAAACTAAAGCTTTAGAGCATGTTACTATAGATCATTAGAATCAAAGCTTAGTGAATATTCAATAAATAGTCTTCATTTAATCTATTTCCTCATCTATTGATATTCACTAAAGCATTGAATGAATTAAATAACATTATCTTGTTTATGACATTTATGGTACTTGGATCTATGAATTATCAATGGCACAAATATTGCAAAGTTTAGTTTAAAAGCTTTGGTAGATAGCTGAATGAGCAATTGTAAATAGATTGAGACTCTTTGATTGCGTTACGGCGTCTATTGCCGTCTTTGTAGTTATTCATATTACGATGAATGGAGTGAATCGACATATTGGACTTGGTCAAAAGTTTAAAGCTGCCAATGCACAGCAATTGCTCAATAAAAACAAAAATGTTGCTCCATCACGGGTTCGAAAACATAGCAAGAAACCATTAATGGCATTGCAACAATATGAAACAGGGTATAGTATCAAGCAAATTGATGAAGGTGGTGCAAAACCAATGCGAATGAAAACATTAGCACATATTAATGATGCAAGAAAATCTCGATTGAGTTCATCAATTATGGTTTTAACAGCAAAAATGCATGATTCAAGAACGTATGTGATCAATCCAAGAAGTACAACAAGTATTCAATGGGATATTTTCATGGCAATTTTAATTGCATACAGTGGAATCACTGTGCCATTGTATGTTTGTTTTCCAGGGTAAAGATTTCTTTTGATTGTATTTTTGAAAAAAGATGATATAGATTTCAAATTGCTTCACAATGGAGTAAAGTAGATAATGTGGTCGATTTATGCTTTGGTATTGATATCGTTCGCAATTTTTTAACTGGATTTCACGATGAACAAGATAAACTTGTTGTCGATCATAAACAAATTGCAAAATTATATCTGCAAACTTGGTTCTTTTTAGACTTTGTATCATCTTTTCCTTTTGAAGCTGCAGTCACACTGTTTAATCCACAGCTTATTACGAATTCCCATTCACTTTCATCAATTCAACTCATTCGTATTTTGCGTATTACTCGGATTCTTAAACTTGCTCGTGTTGCTAAACTTCGTCTATTTTTCAAACGAGTAAACTTTAAAGCTTATCATGTCTTATTGTATTGTAGGCTGAAGAAAACTTTGGATTAAACCCTGGAGTTGTTCGACTAACTCGATTGATTTTCTTGGTCCTATTTCTTGCTCATGTTTTAGCATGTTTTTTTCATTTACTTGGTCAACCTTTAGATATTTCTACAAGTAGTGCAACATCATCACGTCGACTTCGAATTGCTGAATCATGGCAGCTTACAACATACTCGTCAAATTCAACTTGGTTAATTGATAATGATTTACGAAGTCAATCTGATGGACTTCGATATCTCTATAGTTTGTATTGGGTTATTACAACATTAACTGGAGTCGGATATGGAGATATTCATGCTGTGTCTGTATCTGAACGTGTATTTGCTATATTTGCTATGATGATTGGAGCTTCAGTATTTGGCTTTGTTATTGGAAATATTTCATCTTTACTTGATAGCATGGACACTAGAGCTGCAGTGTATCAACTAAAAATGATGGCATTGAAAGAATATATTCGTACCCATAAACTTCCAAAAGAGCTTCGTATTCGCCTTTCAAAGTAAAAAAAATTGTATGAATTACCATCTAAATATTGTCTAGATACTTTGAGCATTATTTAGCTCGAGCTTCATTATTTGATGAATCTTCAATTCTTGGAGAATTACCACTTAGTCTTCGGAATGAAATAGTTCATTATACTTGCAGAGATATATTCTTGTATGATCTATTTTATTTATTAACTAGTTTATGAATTACTTAGGATTCCAGCATTTGCATCAATTAATTCCCAATTTGTCATGGATATGGCCATTTGCATTAAACCTCTTTTTCTTCTATCTCAATCTATTGTAGCCAAAGAAGGCACTGTTGGTCGTGAAATGTTCTTTTTGAATTCAGGTATTGTTGCAGCATATAACTCTAGCATTGAAGGCAAAAAAATCCTCTTGGAAGTCATGAGTGAAAATGCTTACTTTGGAGAATCACCATTGCTTTTTTATACTTTACGTGAAAATACTTTTGTATGTTGGACTAATTGTGAAATGTACACATTGTCCAAAGATGATTTTGATAATTTACTTGAAGAATATCCTGATACTGAAGCTATTTTAGCAAATTATTATCATGCACGCAGAAGACAACATACTGAAACTCATGCTACGATGATAGAACGCTATAAAGTAATTTTCTACAATGCATTATTCTTTAATTATCTACTAGATATATGAAGAATGTAAGGATGACATGTCAAAAATACATCGTTTGGAAGATATTTGGCCTCATTTAAGATTAACTTTAAATGGTAAACTTACAACTATTGAGCAGTTCCCTATTCAAGTACTTAAACACATGAACCCTTACTTGGCCCAACGTGTTTCTTTATTCAATTCAACCTTTTCAAAGCGTGTTATTATGGATGGTAATTTTAAATGTGCTATCTAGACTTATTAACTTTTAGGCATGAAACCTAGATATGCTATAGCTTATGCCTCACCAGAGACTTTTTACTCTATTATCAACCCAACAAATCCTTTTAAACTGGAATGGGATATCTTTCTTGGAGCACTTATTGTGTATAATGTCATGAGTATTCCATTTCAATTTGCTTTTCAAGGTGGATATGTTGGGGAGGATACAAGATTACCGAGTTTTATTGTACATGGTTCTATCAAATTCAAAACTAATTGTTGTATTAGAGTTTGGATTATGTTGTGGATGTCTTCTTTGGCATCGATATGCTAATTACATTTCGTACAGCTTTTATTGACGAGGAAGGTCATATTGAGTATAATGCTACAAGAATTACTACTCGGTAATATTACTATAGGTTGTGCTTCTTATATTGATGATATAGGTACTTGAAATGGTGGTTCTGGATTGATTTCATTTCTACATTTCCTTTTGGTCCAATTGCAGATACATTAGCTCCATCAACAAGTATGGTTAATGGTACTTTAACAACAACATCCACAAGTCAATCATACCAAAATCTTAAACTAATTCGTTTTCTTCGGCTAACTCGTTTGCTCAAGCTTATGCGATTATTAAAACTTAATCGTACAGTCAATACTGTGGAAAATGTATTAGATATCAGTCCTGCAGCAGTAAGTTTGTTAAAACTTCTTGTGCAGGTATATATCTATCATTTTTACTATTGAAAGATAATTCTATAGGTATGTTGTATTGCACATTGGTCTGCTTGTGTATTTTACTTTATTGGTGAAGTATCAGAAACTTATTATAATGATTCATGGATTGGACCTATTTTGTACTATGCTCCTACATTTGATAAATATGTGACTTCACTTTACTTTTGTTTTACTACAATGGCTACAGTGGGGTATGGAGATATATCCCCAATAACACCTATCGAAGTGGCTTATGTTATTTTTTTCATGCTTCTTGGAGCTTCAGTGTTTGGTTATATTATTGGATCTATGTCAACTTTAGTTGATCAGCTACAAACTAAACGCTCTGTTATGAAAGAAAAAATGGATCGAGTCAAGGTATATTATATGAAATATCTATGATGTATATTGTATAGGATTATATGAAAGAAAGAAATTTACCTAAACCATTATGTGCACGTATTCGTCGATACTTTGATTTTTATCTTGTGCAAAAAGAACAAGCAACAGAAGACACTTTTCTTGAAGACTTATCGGATGATTTACGAACTCAATTAGTACTTCATTTACATCGAGATGTTGTCAACAAAATTCCCTTTTTTGCACGTCAAGATGATGCTTGTATTTCATATTTAATGACAGTATTATATCAAGAATGCTGCACTCCAGGAGAATTTATCTTTCATGAGGTAGAAACTATTCTATTCAATACAAACTACATCAATGTAGGGGGAATTTGGTAGGCATATGTACTTCCTTGTCAAAGGTACTGTGGAAGTCTTAATTTGTGCAAATACACCAAAAGAATTATTGTGCAAAGTATTTTAACAATATCTTTATTAATGGTACATTGTTGTGTTGTAGGTATTGACTGAAGGTGCTTTTTTTGGTGAACTTGCTATGCTGTTGAATTCTAAACGTTGTGCAAGTGTTCGAGCCAAGTCATTTGGAATACTTTATGTATTAAGTCGTAATGGTTTAGATCATATACACGCTCATTATCCAGGTTCTCAATACATTCTAAATGACTTATTAATGTTAGATAGAAATTTCAAATCGAATCATGCAAGAAATTAAACTTAAACTTCACAAAATCCAACAAGAGACTGAAGAACGTATGCAACGAAAACATATTTCCAATCATTTACCCCAAGCTCAAGCAACAACAGAACTTGAATTATTAGAAGCATTTAAAATGATTGATGAAGTTGCAAGAGATCTCACAGTTCATTTTGGTGGAGAAGAAAAATCAAAACATCGTGCTGTTGCAACTATTATCAATCGTTTGAAAAAATTTGATTTTGATGCTCACGATGTCAATGATAGTACAAATCCAAAAGTACTTTTTATCATTTTTATAAAATCGATATGATAATTACTCTATATAGACTACTACCCGTGTGGCTCCACGTCAACAATTTGTACGCATAGGAAAACAAGTACATCTTATATCGACTATAAATTTATAATTTTGAAATAGGTTATGCACATGAATGCTTTTATGATACATATGCAGCAAACTCGTCGTACAAGTACAGAAGGAAAATGGACATCTCTATCTCTTAAATGTGGTGACGATACTGGAAAACTATCTAGTGTTGAAAATCTATATGCTACAATTGAAGAACTCATGAAGCCTCCCCAACATTCACAACAACTTCAATCTCCAGGTCCATCCATTGCAGACTTGGATAAAACTTGTAAAAGTGAACCACCAAGTAATTAATTTAGTGATTACAATAAAGTTCTTGTTAATCTATCCACCACAAAAGAAATGGCAAAAAAAATCTTATGAATTAACAACTTGTAAGCTATATACAGCAAAATCTTGTGAATATAAACTACACACTCTAAAGTTCTTGTGATTATAAACAATCTTATCAATACATTGTGTCTAAAAGAATATTGTTAAAAAATGTATGTGAAAATCTATTTCAAAATACATTGTAAATATCTTGTTATGAAAAATAAGTTCTTGTGAATGATATTCATTGATAGATTCCGGATAAAATCATTTATCCGTAGGAATAAAATTTATTAAAAAATATGAAAAAATTGTAGGTAATTTAAAAAAGAAACTAAATCGGGAAAGCCATTCATAATACGATGAGCAAAGCTGACGTAAAGGACGTTGGTGTCGAAGCCGTCGATGCCGGGAATGATTTGATTCAATTGCAATGCCGCTTCTATGAGAATCGTTTTCCAGAGATTGATGAATTGGTTGTTGTCAACGTACGTAGCATTGCTGAAATGGGTGCCTACGTCTCTTTATTGGAATACAACAATATCGAAGGGATGATTTTACTTAGTGAACTAAGTCGTCGTCGTATTCGTAGTATTAATAAACTTGTACGCGTTGGAAAGAATGAAGTGGTCATGGTACTTCGTGTCGATAAAGAAAAGGGATACATTGATTTATCCAAACGACGTGTTTCCCCAGAAGATATTTTGAAATGTGAAGAACGATACAATAAAGCCAAGACTGTACATGGTGTCTTGCGTCAAGTTGCTCAAGACACTGGTTTAGAACTTGAAGATTTGTATCAAAAGATTGCATGGCCATTGTACAAGAAATTCAAGATGGAACAACCTCTTGGTGCTGATGATGAAAAGAAAGTCGAATATGTGCATTGCTATGATGTGTTTAAAATGGGTATCACTGATACTTCTGTCTTTGAAGGTCTTGACATGGCTCCTGCTACCCTTGAATCGTTGCGAGCTCATATTCGTCGTCGATTAACTCCACAACCGATCAAGATTCGTGCTGATATTGAAGTGACTTGCTTTACGTACGAAGGCATTGAAGCAATTCGAGAAGCCTTGCAAGAAGCTCAGCTTTTGAGCACAGAAGATGTTCCTGTGAAAGTCAAACTTATTGCTCCCCCCATGTACGTCATGACAACCAACACGTTGGACAAAGTTAAAGGTATTGCCACGTTGCAAGAAGCTATTGAAAAAGTGCGTACAATCATCACGGCCAAGGGAGGAACTATCTCGGTCAAGATGGAACCAAAGGTTGTGTCTATCAATGAAGAACGAGAATTCCTTCAGATGATGGAACGATTGGAAAATGAAAATCGACCTGTCGATGGGGATGATGATGATGAGGACTAGAGATAATACAAATTCAGTCGATCTTTTCTTGATTTACTAGAGTCAACTATTATTGCACGATCAGTAGTCTCCATAGCTACTTTAGTGTTGGAATGATAAATAATAGGGAAGCTTACACTTGGTCATCATATTCATCATCTTGAAAATCATCAGTCGTGTCGAGTGTTGTGTGTGAAAAATCAGAAATCAAACTGGAAAAGCTTAGCTGAGACTTGAGATCACCTGGACACAATCGGAACGAATTAAACTTGGCTGGTGTGCATTTTGTTGTGCCTGGAATTGCTTGACCTTCGTTATGAGCAATATAAGGACGACGTTTACGAGGAGAATAGGATGATGTGGATGACGTGGGGGAAAGTTGCTTGAGACGACGAATTTCAGTCTGATAATGCGCGATATTCTTTTCCAAATTCACGAGACAATGCTCAAGCTGCGGCAAAAATCGAACGAGACAATTCCACAGTGGCTGGACCAGTCTTGCAGCAAAAAAGTGTTGACTTTCGACCATGTGCAAAGGATCATCGACATGTAAATGTGTCACAGGGAGTCCTTCTGCAGTCTCCATGAGCGCCTGATATGCGAATTCTTTGGCAATCATGTTGCTCCACTTTAACGCAATTGGTGTTGGGAAGACTTGAGCCCCCAAATCACTTGCATGAACGATTGATTGTACAAAGAAAATACGATCTTCAGCAGATTTTGCAAAACATGCCAATGCACTACCTACAGGAGGATGATCTTCCAGTGAACATACCAAAGGATCTTTTGGTCGTGCATAAGGCATCCATCGTTTTTCCATTGCTTCAATGTGTTCAAAATGCAAAGCCATATCAGTACCGATAATTGCACGAACAATCACTTTACGTGCATATCGATATTCATCAGGAGATAAACCTTTTAGAATATTCACTTGATCATTTTGTAAAAGACGAAATGTAGTTGCTGCATGATGTCGCTCAAGTACCGCATCATCATTATGAAGCAATGCTAATGGCGATTTTGAATTGACTTCAAATACATTCGAATGACCAGGGTGATCAATATCATGACATAATGCAGCGATCAAACAACCAAATCGATCAGCAGGTTGAAGTACAGTGATGGCAGAAGTGTCTTTCAAAATACAGTAGGCTGTATGCAAGACATCAAAGCCGTGGATAAAATTATGGAATGGATTCGGATGATAGTGATCTTGAACAACTTGAATGAAATTCGTCACGATACTTGCATCCACATTAGGAATTGCCATGACAGGATCAAGAAGAATGTTTTGAGTATACAACAAAAGCGTATCGAGCTCGGTTGTAAAGACATTTAGATCCCACCGTGGCACTTTTGGAGGCTCAACAGATTTGGTTTTAAATAGTTGACTCAAAGGACGTGGAGTATCCAGGAGGGGTAATGGGGAATGAGACTCAGAACTGAAAAATGAGTCATTTAAACGATCTGCTAATTGCGTTTGTAGTGTAAACGGTTTGGATGTAAATGCTTCAAGCAAATTAACTTGAGATTGCGCTTTTTCAGCCCAGAGTGATTCGGATTTCGTGTCAGCAAGAAGTTTTAAGTAATCTGTTTCTTGAGATCGTCGGCGTAAAATCACAGCGACTTCACTTGCGAATGCTTCGAATGCACATTCGTCTTCATACGTAAATTCTGTAATGTCCTTGCGATCACGGCTCTTGTATTTATTGATGCATTCAAGAACAGCAATCGGTTGAAATCCATTCATTTGATGGACACCAATAGGTACATAAAGTGCTGATATTGTATTGCCCATTCGATCATCAATATTTTTGTCAAATCGTTTGTCCAAAGGAGCATTCTTAATATTAATGATAGAGCTGGTGACAGCAGCAGATCCAAGAAGACTAGTATCAATTGAAAAACGTAAATTGGATCGACGAAAAGATGTTGAGAGCGACCATAATTCATTACGAGGCCAATCCACCAAGAAAAGTGATACCGATTCACACTGTACGATATGATTTGCACCTTTCACAACCCGTTGAATAAGCTTTAGAATAGTTTCTTCACCCGATGACGAGCTTATAATATGTAATAAAGCTGATTGTGTACGTTGAGAGAGCAAAATATCATGCAATTCAATCGACTTGCGCATACAACTGCTTAAAATTGCCCCAATTCGATGTAAGAGTTGAAAATCAAATTCGTCCATTTCTGTCGATACCGTCATAATCTCCAAAACAGCAAACACTTCTCCCTCATTGCTTTTATCATAGAGCGGTATACACACAAGATTCTCTTCCAATCGACATCGTACAAGATCCACTGCAGCATTATACCCTTCAATCAACGTAGGATTTCCTTTAATCATTCTTCCATTCATCGCCACGTGTCCAGCTAAATTTCCATTCAACGGCACACCTTCGACAGCACATACTTTTGGTACTATTTTCGCCATACAATCTGCTCCTGCATCAAGTAAATAGATTCCACAACGATAATCTTTATCTCGTCCAACCAATTTCCCAATAAATCCAAACAAAACATCCATCATGACATACAAATCATCTTGTGCCGCCATGTCTTCAATCACTTTCAACGCATATTCATACTTGACATGTTGCTCCTGATATTTCGCTACTTGTGCCTCAACTCTCGGCAACAACATTATCCCACTACTCCATACTTCACCTCGTATCATCCTCAAATGATTTTATGGTAGTTTTTTTCAATTTGCACCACATTCAAACGGCCACATCTTGTCGCATATAATGCAGCTCATGCAACAAAAATCAAATCCGATGTGATGGTGCTACACGGACATGGTCACGATTCCATGTCCCACAAGAGTAGCATTTCTCAACCACCAAATGTCTTACTTCTCCTTCAACATCATCATCGATCTTTCTCATCATTCCTTGTCTAACACAATTTTCCTCTCGATACAATCCATACATCCACTCTCCCAATCTTCATTTCTCCCCATCTCTTATCTTCATCTCTCTCATTGAATACCCTATCTTCTCCAACATCTTCATCTACATCTTCATCATACTCTTCATCTCCCTCTTCATCTCCCTCTTCACAACGTCCCCATCTTCTATCTATCTACCTCTATCTTCACTTCTATCTCCATCTTTATCTTCACCTTCGTCGTCTTTCCTTTCTTCTTCGTCTTGGACACTTGAGCTGCACGATGCAGATTTAAAAATGGCGCGCTTTTTTTGTCCCAGAACCAGTTCGTTTCTCACCCAACTTGGCGCGCATCCGGATGGAAACCACCGGCATTTGGCAAGAGGCATGATTCGCATCGAGAAGAGTGTACCGCTACGAGAAACATGGTTGTGTCCTGCGATGGTGAGTGGATATGATGGTCAAAGCATCTATTCTGGGCATGAGGAGCGATTACGTTTGGGGAATTATCTTGGAAGCGGGATTGCGGGTGTTGTATATGAAGCGTTCGAAGCTGACAAGAAGCGACACGTTGCTGTCAAGATCTTGAATCCTGTCGGCTATAAATTGTTTTCACCACTTGCACTCGCTAGATGTGAAGTTGTACATGCGGGAATTGTGTACAAACCACCAAATTCAACGACAACGCGATGGATTTTACAAAAAGAACATATTTGGTGGCTACTTCACCTAAATCAACAAGAGTTGATTCCATGTATTAAAGATGGACAAGGAATTCGGGAAATGAATTTAGAAATGTGTGCACAATTGTGGCCTTTGGATTCAGTACAAGATGATGATCCATTGGAAATGGAAACTCAACAAGATACGATTGTACATCAAGGAAAAACATGGTGCATACCATTATTACCAAAGAAATTTGCTGCTTTTCTTGCAAATCGCAAAACAATTTATCGAGAAATTTCATTTATGCATCGACTTACGGGAAATACCGTAAATGGATCAATTGGATCAGGACATCCAAATGTACTTAAACTTTATGATGTACTTGAATATGTACAAGCAACGAAAAGTACCATCTTTCTTGTACTTGAATTGGCTGGAGGTGGTGAATTATTTGATCGAATTAAAGCAGAATGCATTGGTATTCCAGAAGCAGAGGCAAGAATCTATTTTCAACAATTACTTGATGGAGTCCATTACTGCCATCATTTGGGCATTGTGCATCGTGATTTAAAACCAGAAAATCTACTTTTGAGTGACACAGACGTATTAAAGATTGCTGATTTTGGTCTATCGGCTCAATTTATTGCTGCTGTCAGTAGCAGTCCATCGGAAGATAAAATTCCACCTAAACCATCACTTTTTCGAAGACTTAAATCTGTTGTGGGATCGCCTCATTATGTTGCACCTGAAGTACTACAAAAATGCATTATTGGATATGATGGACGAAAAGCAGATATGTGGTCTCTAGGCGTAATTCTTTATGGCATGCTTGTTGGTGCTTTACCTTTTGGCAAAGACCTTGGCTCATGTGTTCGATTTGCCAAATTTTCCGATTACACTAAAGTCCACACACTTAAAGAAGATCGTTCAGGCAGCTTTCCTCACTGGTTGTTTCCTTCTAAACTCTCGTGGGCTGCTGTGCATTTATTAGTTGGACTTTTACATCCTGATCCGATCAAACGCTATTCCTGCGAAGACGCTCTCAAAAGTCCATGGCTTCTTCCTGTATCCTAATTTCTCTACTCTCACTCGTACTATACTATTAATTTCTGTTTAACTTAGTTTGATTTGCTACTAAGGTGCTTCCCATTGACTCACTCCTGTCACTCTGTTGTAGTAATACGTTGTACCTTGATCATCTTCAATAGCTTCCCAATCTGGTGGTAATTCTGGTGGTGTCCATGAGGTTTCTCCAGTTTGGCTATTGTAATAGTACGCTTGACCATCGTCTGTCTGTACTGGTTCCCAAGTCGTTTTCATCTCTTTTAAAGTTTCTGCAATTGTCCACACACTCACTCCTGTTTCTCGATTGTAGAGGTACACATTATTGTGCTCATCATAAGCTGCTTCCCATGGTGGAAGAATACTTTGTGGATTTTCCCAAGACGATGCACCTGTGCGAACATTGTAGTAATACACTGCACCATCTTGAGTCTTGCATTCTTCCCACTCTGGGGTTGACTCTGGAATCAATGAACGCTGGAATCGAGGTTTATCCCATACACTTGTACCAGTTGATGAATTGTAGTAATAAACATACCCTTCTTGACTCGTACAAGCTTCCCATGCCTCAGTTGATGCTCCATCGTGCCACCATTTTAAGAATCGAGTTAATGTGATGGAATCTGGATAATCAATTTCACTAAAGTATTGAGAATATGTCATATCTTCATCTGCAGCACGGAATGGTAGCCCCAATTGTTCATATACACTACCAAGTTGAGCCAAGCGAATAGTGACACCATTTTTATTCTTCTTGGCCACATGCATAAAGGCAGCTTCAAGTTTAAGATCAAGTTCACTTATCGGTGGTTTGTGCTTATTGAGCAATAGCTCAAATCGAGTCTTTTGTGCAATTTTAAGCCCTTTACGAGCACGGAATCGAGTTTGAATACAAATGGCAGCAGTTTGTTGTCGATTATTTTCTTCAGCTTCCATAAAGATTTGACGTCGTTGACCATCTTCTTTTTCAACTTGTTTAGCTTGGTATTGCATGAAAAGTTCACTTGCATTGCCATTCTATTCAATATGAACAACATATAATAATGCACATATACCTCTAATAGCCCAGCTCGTTCAAGCATATCGTTAAATAGAACAGCAATACGTTCATTGTATGGATCAAGTTCCAATGCTTTAACGTAATGATGTGTAGCATCTTTGATATTGTGATAAACCCACTACACACAACATATAAACATTGCAAATAGATTCAACGTACATCAAGACAAGCAGCATAATTAACATGGCTTTGAGCATTCTCGGGAAATAATACAACAGAGTACCGAAAGAAGCCAAGAAAAGCAAGTTGAAATTTTTTCTTTGTCCGATCAATTTTATCAGCACGATCAAACAATAGAGCTATAGCTTCCGATTCATCTTGTTGGGTTACAAAGAGATAAATTCCATAACATCGTAAAACAAAAGGAATATCAGGACCTCTAGCTGCCATCAAGTCTACCAAACGTCCATACATTAAAGCAGCTCGTTCATAATCATGTAATAGTGCATGAAGATATAATGAATAATTGCCAAGCTTTGTCATATTGGTTGGATCATCCGTGTAATCATGTTTACAAGTTTTTGCAAGACGAACACCTTCAAGAAGACGATGGAAATAAACGCGAGCTATTCGTGCACGATATAAACTTTGAATTAATAAAGCAGCTTTGAGCATTTTGCTGGTGTAGCCATAGTAATAAAGTTGTTGTCGATCCAAAAACTATATAAAGATGATAAACACTAGTAATTGAAAAGTATACCTCATTGTAGTCGTGGGTGATCCAAATTGTTGGTTTATCCCAAATACATTGTCCTGTGATTTGATTGCAATAGAAATACCCAACAATAGGTAAAGTATTAGCAAGCTGAAGCTCTAGCCAAACTTGGTAAGTACGCACAACTTTAGCATGTTTTTTAGCATCAGTCCATTCAAAAAAGGATTGAGGTCCAGTCTTAATTACTTGTAATCTTTTAGCATACCATCGCCCATGCATTCCTCTCCACACTCTTTGAATATCTCGAGCTCCAAGTCTTTCTCGTCGACGCTAGAAATAATGAAGTAAAGCAATCGAATTTTCAATTACCTCAACTCGCCATTGATGCCACCATTGTCTTTCATGCAATCGAACAAGAAAACCTCGAGAATATGCTTGAATTGTAATTGTACATGCAATTCGGTGGCGTTGACGAGCTGCTTCTCTACGTGCAATTCGTCCACGAAAAACTCGTTGTAAATGGAGTGCTGTTTTGTGCTCAATTTTGAGAATATGAAGACGACATCGGTACAAATAGCCTTTATAAGTTTTTTGGATTTTCACTGCACTTTGATAGTACAATCGTGCTTCTTTTGTTTCTTTATCAAACTCTGTCCAAAATGATTTGTATTGAGCTGCACTGGTAGCCGTCTCTGAAGAAACTTTATGAATACGACTTCGTAACATTTTAAAAGCATCAACACCTTGAACAAGAGCCTAAACCATCAAATAAAGACGTATAAAGCTATTTATCATACTTGTAATCGTAGAGGATCAATGGGAGGTATTTTTTCTGACACTTCACCAGTGACATCATGTTGATAGACAAAAACACCATCACGTTCTACTGGACACCAATGTTCACCCAATGCAGCTAAATACTCGACTGGAGCTCGCCAACTGCAGTGATTAGTAGTAACTTCATGATAAAATAGAGCTCCTACGATAATTTGTAAATTTTCAAAAAATGTTGTCCAACCTGTTGCACTATCTAAACATTGTCGCCAATCATTTAAAGTTGATACATGTTTGCAAGTTTCTAAAGCAGTAAGCCATTCACTTATTGTACGTTCTGGTAAAACAATTCCATCTTCATCAGTAAGACTTTCACCAGCTTCTTCAAGCATTTTCATATCTTGAGCAAAATGGTATTTAATAACATCAACCACACCAAGTTGGTGGTACATTCGTGCTTCTCCCAATGGATTTTTATTGTCATAATTACGCATGTTCATATTAGCCCCATATTCAATAAATAATTCCATTGTCTTTGCGGCACCATTGCGAGCAGCTATATGAGCCGGCTATACACTCATTGAGTTGAAATTTTAAAGTTATTTTACCTGATTGCCTCGTTGATCTTTACTGTCAATAGATGCGCCAAATGAAAGTAATACTCTTGAACTATCAAGTAAAGTGTCTGTCTTACAAGATAGATGTAATGGGGATTCACCTTCAGCGGTTGGTAGATTAACATCAGCACCAAATTCACCCAAAGTTTTTATCATATTACTCTTTGTGATTCCCATGTGCACAGCAGCCATTCCTGCCTTGTTTATGACATCAGGGATAGCTCCACAAGTTAACAAATAGCGTAGTATTTCAACATGATCATTGTAAATAGCATACATAACTGGTGTATGACCATCGCAATCTTGAATATCAATTGTAGCACCTCGTGATACCAATAGTTTAGCTAATTCCAAGTACCCTCGAGCAGCACAATCATGTAAAAGACTTGCATTATCATCTAGTTGCAAAATTAGAGGTTCACGATATAATCAAATATATATACTTGGATCACTTGTATCTGGTGAACATGCACCAAGATCAAGTAATACTTCTACTGCTTGTACATAATTAAATGATACTGCCGTGGCAATCGGTGTAAGATGTGTACTTGCTGATACTGTTTGTGCATTTGCAGCTCTTTGCAATAAACCTCGAATACATTCAACATGGCCAAGTGTACAAGCTAGTAATAATGGTGTTTCCCCAGCAAAATCACAAGCTTCATGCCATGCACCGTGGTCAATCATATAGTTGAGTAATTCGGCACGGTGTCTAGTCAAATATTAGTACACATTTAAAAGTACAACATACTCATGAGCAGCAGCTACTAGTATATGTAAAGGTGTTTTTCCTGTTGAATTAATGCAATTGATATCCATTTCATTGCGTAGACATAACTTTATCACACGTTTCGAACCACCAAGACAAGCTAAATGCAATAGAGAATTTCCTGCTTCATCAGTAATCCAAGCTCGTCCAGTGTGAAAACTTCTCAAAATAACACTGTAATCACCTCGAACAGCAGCATTAAGAATAAATTCATTTCGTAGCCTTGTCACCAAAATAATAGCTTTACGACGTCGCCAACCACATTGAATTTTAAGTGCATATCTGTGAATAGCAAGTGCACGACGGTAAAAATGACGACATGAATATCCACGAATATTTCTTTGAATGCATAAAGCTGCATAGTACCTTTTTAGTAAATTCTGATAGCGTTTTCTACCAAGGTACCCACGAATTTGACGTTGGATACAAGTTGCTGCTGCAAATTGTTGTCGAAATTTTTCAGCTCGTTTACGTTGTCGATATTGACGATAATATATCCATTGAGTAAAACATAAATTTCTACATCGTATAACACGTTGACGTTCTTTTGCTAGATAAAATTGTTTTAATTCCCATCGACTTTTCCAGGCTTGAAAACAATTACACTTTGTACGATGAATCATGCGATGAAATAAATTGATTGCCTACATAAACCATATAAGTTTAACTATGTAAAAATATTGTGTACCCCAGCATTTTGAGCTTGTTTTAAATGTTGTCTCATACTAAATACTCTTCTTGCTAAATGTCCACGATATGCTCTTTGTACAAGTAGTGATGCAGCAATAAGTTTTTGTTGATATTTTGCAATTTGACGTCCCCAATAGCCTCTGACAACTCGCTGAATTAAAAGTGCTGATAATCGTTTGATTAACAAAATATGACTCCATTGAGTAAAAGTTGTATACAATGATCTTTGCATCAAGTTTAGACACTTTTCCTTAACTTGAATTTGTTGAAATGTGTATTGCCGCCATCGATTCATAATTGTAAATAAAAATCGATTTCTTAATCGAAGTACACTACGGTGTGCTAATTGATCTTTCTTTTGTTGTCTTCTTGCAACTAAATTAGCTTGCATTCGTCCAATATGTCCACGATAAAGTGCTTGAATTTTAGTTGCAGATTGGTGTAGTGAAATACGAAATGCAGTATATCCTTTCCATCGTAAGAAAATACCATGCAAAGAAGTCTTTTTAGCAGCAGAAGCACGTTTTGATATTAAAACATAGCGTAGCCAACGTTGCCACATTCGAGTCATTAATTGTTGCATTGCATTAGCACAACGTTTTTCTGCTTGAGTTGATGCAGCCGCAATGACAATAGCTTTTTCTTTTGCATGTTGTGTTTCTAAAGCTTCATTTTCACGCTTTTTCTTTTCTTTTAAACGTGCTTTATGTTTTTCAGCATCTCGAGCTCGTAATGTTTCAAATCGCTTTTTCTCCATTTCTTTTTCAGCTTTTCTTTTACGATGAGCTTGACGTCGAGTTTCTAATTCTTTTTGTGCTAAATGACGTTCTCTTCTCCAAGCTCTTCGTTGTCGAAATAATCTTTGAATTTTACAAGCACTTCGTTCCTGAAGGTCTTCAAGTTGATCACTCCAAGCTACAGATCGACCTTTGTATTTTTTTTGCTTTGCTAAAACACGAGCAGCAACTTTTTGCTGCAGTAAATGAGCTTGATAAAATCGAGCTATAGCATCACGAAAGCGAATGATTATATTTTCTAATGGTGATCGAGGTAATTGTTTTGGTTGACTACCATCTTTAATTACAGAACTCCAAACTGAGTTGACCTATTTGCAAAGATTAACTATCAATTTAACTAAGCTACATACTTGGCTTTCAAATTGAACAATATTGTGTTTAATATGATCAACATCACGTATTTTAGTTTGAATTTGATTGTCAAGTAGAAAAATTTGTGTCTTAAATTTTGCCTGATCTTCTATTGATGCAGATTGACGTACTCGATCTAACTTCATACGATCAATTTGCAATCGTTTAAGTGCTGTAGTTTCTTCTTCTAAAGAGAGTTTAAGTTGTGAAATACCATTTTCATGGGATATTGTATCATGAAGACGAGTTAACAATGTTAAACTTTCTCCTATTCATACAAATGAGAAATTTAGGTATTCATAATCAATACCATCATCATTAAATTTGTATTTTGCTAAAATATCTTCAGGTACTTTGTGTAAATCAAATAATGCTGATGATAAAAATGTATCAAGTAGAATAACATTTTGAGTTTTTTCTTGCATTGATGATAATCCACTTACTGCTGTAGTCACAAGATTTTGAAATTTTAAACTACTTTTTACATAATGACGAGCTAAAGTTTTTTCATTAAGAAAACAAGCATAATAAAGACCATGAATACAAGCTTCTTCTGATAAATAAACGATTTGTGTTCCATCTCGAAGAATTTTATGATCAGCTAAGACAATAGCTCCTGATGTATAAATTTTTTTAGCATTATCTTGCAACAATAGCTTTTCTTTAAGTTTAAGACTTAAACCAAACTGGGTTTGAATTATTGCACGAATATGACTGTAAAAAGTAGCATATTCTTCATCTTCAATTTCACGTACAAATGTAGCAAATGTAATAAGCTATACAAATCCATTAACAATAAAATGTTTTAAATATGTACATGAGGAAAATGAACAGATTGTCTTTCAACATTGTAAATAAGATCAATACATTCTTGATCAGCTAAAGTAGTTTTTCCCAAACAAGTGACTAAATATTGTCTTACATACAAAGGAAAGGAACAAAGAACTTTGGAATCACAATATACTGCATAATATTGATCATAAAGTTCTTCAACGACACGAAGTAACCATTGTACAGGTCGATCTCTTAAAACAAGTAAAGTTGATGTAGTTATTGTACTACAAAATCTTGGATATCTTTGCCATAAAAGAGATATTGTCAATGGTACATTTAATGGATGATCTTCTTTTTCAGATCGTGAACTTGATACATTTTCTTCATGTTCTTGATTTTTTACTGGGGACTGCAATGGTTTAATAGGTTTAGTAGGTACTTGTAAACCACGTTGTTGTAATTGTTGATTGATGTATTCAATCTTTTCCAAGTATGGTAGCAATGTTTTCTTTTCTTCCAATTCAGTAATAGAGAGTTGTTTCTATTGTATGTGATGGATAATAATGATAATGAATTTGATATTTACATGAGGACTAGTTTCTTCAATGAAGGGATGGGATATTGGAGCTAATGAATTGCGTACAAGCTTTCTTTTCTTTGATTTCGCTGATGCACCATAAGGACTAGGTAGTTGATGTTTGTTATTTCGATGCATTAACGGTCAAGACAGAAATAAAAAATAATGTAGTGGAAATGGAAATCGATTCAATTAGTTATAAACAAAAACTGGTCCGATTACTCGTCCGATTTTCATCCATGCGCATTTTCTAATTGTTTTGTAGCTTCATGTCAGCCATAATTTGGATCTTCTTCCATTTGTCAGCTTGGGCATTGACAACTTCATTTGCCCGCTCTTCTTTGGCTAAATACTCTTTGGCACATTTGTCAAATAGCGGCATATCATAGTCCATGTAGAGCTTAAGGACATTCTACAAAGAATATATAAAGATAAGGAATAGATGTAAAAAGTTACTTGTGCTAGGCCTTCCACAGTATTGTTCCAGTGCCCAAGAGAATTTTTGTAAAGTGGACCATATATAACGGGTAGAATAAGGCTAGCGTGTTGACGACTGAGGCAACCATTGTTGACAAGGTGTTCATTGTTCCATAAAAACAATGCACGCTCCGACACTTGAAAATGTTGACTGCCAAGGCATTTGGCAAGCACTCGAAAAAGGTCTTTGTGCACCTGTTGGAGTTGATCTGGGCCCATAAGTTCGAGGATTTCCTCAAGTTCATTCAAGAAAAGCACTTGCTTTGACGAACATGCCCATGGCCAAAACTTAACAATGCCAGTAATAATGGGAATAGCAGTCTCCGGGTCTTTCTCAACATATTGCGTGATGCAATACGAGAGTTGTTGATGGTACAACGATACACATTTAGGCTTGTGCAATGGTACAAGTGCCTTGACAAGGAATTGAAGATGTTCTCGTTTAAGTGGCATAGCAAACCCATTGATAATCGAACCAAGAATTTCAAGGAGTTCACCAATGCCATTATGACGCTCAGTTTCGTACACAAAGCGGTAAAATACATTGCTAATGGCCTTTCGAATGAATGAACGATGGCTCATGAATTTGCCATATATTCTATGCAGAATTGTCTTGAGATAGTCACGTTCTCGCGGGTCTTCACTGTCAAAGAGTTCAATCACGCTCAAACAAAACTTTTGGTCAACAAACTTCTTGGCTACCTATTATTTCAATAACGTCATGAATACATATCTTTATAAAAGCAACCTTGGCATTAACTTCACCAGATACGATAAACCGCAAGAAGAATTCGTACACAACCTATGCATGTAGAATCAATAATTGCTTGCCTTCAAATAGCAACTTGTAAATGTGGCCATGATGGTTCAAGCACAGGTTCATCTTCTTCTGGATCGAAATCTTCCGTTTGTGGTGGCAATGCACGACAAATATTCGCCGACTACGCCATACATGAAATGTCAAGGAAGTGGCAAGAACTGCCTACCACCATGGCCATAATATCAGGCATCAATGCTTCCGTAAAGATTTTTTGTCCACCTGCATTATTCACATAATCCACAAGCTCTAGAAGAGTTTGACGTTTAAGATCTTTTCCTTTTTTATCCGAAGCCGCATCGTCGAAATTGAACAAGACCGAACACAATTCAAGTTTTTGTTGAAACAATGCTTCTCTCTTTTGCATACTCGTGTCTTTTAAGTGTGGCAAGTCTTTCAATGCCGCCACTTTTTGATTTCGTACGAGCGAACTACGACGTCGCTCTCGTCGTGGCAACGAAACATCCGATCTCGCCACATTTTCAATGCCATCGTCTCGCGAAAGGTTTGCTGTACTCCCAGCAGCAGCTAACGTAGCTGCCATCGCTGCAGGATCCCCTCCTTCGGCCGAGTTGCTCAATCGCCGCTTGACCGTCTGCAGCATCTTATTCATCCTTGGTTCCCCTCACGGCAATAACCGCTCAATTCGCCTCTGCCGCCATACATAATTCAAGTCATATTTAATAGCCTGTTTTTTTTTATTCGTTTAAAGGAGGGTTAGGGTTTTATTCAAATAGTGTTCTAATACTATTTTCATTTTTCTTAAATCTATTTTAGCCAATGATAATCTTTCTTTGAATTAATGTTACTATTATACAATAAATAGTGTATTTTGAAGAGTTTAATGTGATATATGTTGAAATAGTGTTGATTTGTTGAAACAAACTATGTATACAGAAATAGTACGTTATCTTGAATTGAAAATAGTGAATATATACACTATTTGGATGTGTTGAAAATAGTATGTTGTGAGAAGAAAAGTTCCGAGTGCAACATAATGGAATGAAATGAAAATAGTGTGAATGCTGTGAAATAATGTTGAAAGGGGAAATAGTGTAATAATATTAGATATTACTGTAAAGAACGTCAGTGTAAAAAATGGCATCAGGTAAGCACGGTAGATGTTGGAATAAGCATGATGATAATGGATGATAATGCAGGAAAAGAACCAACGCGTGCAGCAGTGTCTGCGTTTATCATGAAGTTGGAGACGGTGGTGAATGATCCCAGTACAGGTAGAGAAGAGAAGGAATGACTGGTGGTGATTTTTTGTGACTAGATGACATTATTACATGGAAGCGTAATGTGGATGGAAGTTTGTATGAACCAAATTGTTTGGTTGTCTTGGACAAGACGGTAATGAATACATGTTATTATGACTTGGATGATGGAATGAATGATGATAGAGATTTTCGGAAGATGTAATGCCGCAGTATTTTCGTGGATCAAAATATTGTTCGTTTATTCGACAACTTAATGGTATTTGATGCAAAATGAAAGAAAATTGATGAATGAATATGTAGCGTATGACTTTAGTCATGTTGGTGTTGTAAATGGCACAGATCCACCAATGTTTACCCATCCCTACTTTCAAAAAGATAAACCAGAATTGTTGCACAAGATTGAAGTAGATGCTACAGTAATTATGACATGTTCTTATCACATGTAGCGTCGTAAACAAGATAAACGAACTCGTAATGCAACACCACAAGAAGAACCAAAAGCTGCCAAGAAAGTTGACCAAGAAAGTGGGAAATCGGCATGTCTTGATCATTTTAAGGAAAATTACAGTCGTGCAGTCACTACGATCCGTGATATGCTTCAAGCAGGTAGGTATCGTGTTCATATTGTGAATCTAATTAGTACTAGCTGAATTGGCAGGCATGGGCTATGTTGTTGTCGAATATGCAAAAACATTTTTAGCTACTCAAGGCATTATTGTGTTGAGTGATGATGATGTTCTCTTTCACCTTGAAACTTTAACGAAAACTGAAATTGAAGCTAATTATCAATCAGCATCAACTAAAAAAGCAGCATTTCCACCCAAAATTGATGCCCCAGTCACTCCATCTTCGTCCATTGCAACACAATCGACTTCTTCGACATCGTCATCGCCATTGAATCATCAAGATACTTATCACAGTACCTCATTACATTTTGCTGATCCTGCTACTCTTTTTGGTGAACCAGATCATATTGATCATATTGATCCTATGGACTTTGCCATTTTGGATGGACTTAACGTGGATGCACTTGGAGATCTTCTTACAGATCATTTGTAAAAACGTGAATGCATATTGAATTGTGTGTCATTTTGTATTAATTATAACTTTATGTGTCGCCTGGCCGCCTAGATTGCAATCCAAATAGTGGAAATGCCCGACTTAATGATGGAAGACGAGGTAAACTACATTGATGTGATTCTGATGGACGCAATGATGGCACAGAAGTATTGCGATCACTAAGCAATGAGTGTGCTGAAGAGGCAATTACCGATGATGCCTCATGAATCTCTCGTTTGGGCTTTGCAATATTTACACTGCACAATAAGCTTTTTGTAGATACTTTCCAGGACCCACATGAACTACTTAGTGCTGCAGCAGACACATCTGAAGGTTCTTCATGAATACGTCGTTTTTTAGGCATGAGCAATGCAGCTTCATGGGCTTTAGGAACCTGAATCCGACATTCTAAGCTCATACGCTTTTCACCATTGTCCATTGCTGCTCGTGGTGATAAATTTGCATCTCCCAATTGTTGGGGACGACCTTTAACAAAATCTGGTCGAAAATATCGTGTACCATCAGGGGATTTCATAAAACCATGTTTTTCCAATTGCATTTTAAATGTTTTAAAGCGTCCACGATATAAATTTGGCATTGGTAGACTATTTTCCATTTTTTCAGGATCCAAAATTGAAAATGATCGTCCATCAGCATCCCATGCAATTGTATCGGGCAAATTATTGTTGTTTAAAAATCCATACAAATTACGTAAAAATGTACTTGGTATTGTCATTGCTTGTGGACGTTCTTCACATTCTTGCAAGATATTCATATGAGAATGTTTTCCTGACGGAATTAAGCCATGCATGTTGTTCATTGCTCTCTTCCTTGCTTGGCTAATAATGAACTCTTTTCGTCAGACTGTAATCATTGGAATAAAATTCCATTAAATTTATTCTATATACAAATATGTAGTGTAAAGTAAATAAAAATAGACTACATACAATCTGATGCAATTGACCACCATTCGTCAATACCGAAGTAAAAAGAATGATGGGCATTGGATTTGTATGATGTTCATCAAAAAAGACATTATTTAGTACCAATGTTTATGATGAAAAATGGAAAATGAAGATTACTTAGGGAATGGATAGTAATTTAATTGTTAAAAGGTTTGTTATGTTGTAATAACGATAGACCTGATTAGTAGTTTGAAGATTTGCACCGATACAAAGAATACTTGTCATGCTTTTGATTGTAGTAATAGAAAGACTCGTATTACTTGAGGGTAGATGTACAAACGACACTCTATTTTTCTTTGTGAATACACAAAATATATCCATGTCTTTAATACTTGTACAATTGATAATGAACCAGATTGAAATGATTGACAATGGGTTACGAAAGTGTTGGAAATTTTGTTAAGATGTGACTGATATCGAAATCTACCACATTTTTTTAGTGGATTCCATTGTTATACTAAGGGTGGCACTACATTTTGGCGACATTGCCTGTGTCTTCAATGACGCGGCTCATGTCTAATGTTGCTCGATCTATTACCTGGATAGTCCATAGTACTACAAAATGATCAGAAAATGTATTCCTTCTCTCATTCAAGCCACCATCTCATCTAATCCCAACGCACATCATTTGTGTAGTGTTTTCTACCGCATACGCCTTTCCCAATACTATTTACACCTCCATACATTTCTTAAATATCCTGTCTACCATACAAAAAAGGAATTTATTAATGTTATAAAAAACCACATCAGGTACCTTTCCTACTAAAACTTCTTACTCGTTTTTAATATTCTTTGAAATACATGAAAAGTCATACAAACAATGATAATCTTCATCATTGTTATTTTCCAGCATTATCCATCCACTTCTTGTAGATCGCTTTGATAAACACTGTGAGTCACAGTGTTACGGTACGAGGGTGCATCTTGTGAGGAACAGGCTGTTCCTGTAGCAACAAAATGTCTGAATCTACCGTGCCAGTACTCGTTCAAGAACTCTTTTAACTCTCTTTCTTCTTCGTATTCCTTCATCATGAAAGCATTAATTCCGATACTACAATCTATTACAATGTTATTTACAGTAAAGACTACCCCTTGTGGTCAGTACAAATAAACTTGCTTTTTCATTGAATATAACAGTGACAAAAAAGGGAACGTGGGATTTAGTCACGCGCCAGTTCCATCTGTTTCTTATTACTGGCGATCTCCCATGTCTTTTTCACTTGGCGATTTACAAGCAAGATGATGAAGGGATCGATGTCTCCGATGATGCTAACTCAAGCACGTAAGGACGAATTGCTCGCGGATATTGACTCGATGTTGCCAACATTGGTTCAGACAATGCGACCACAAGCTTCACAGTGGGAATTAAACTTTGTTCGAAATGGTGTCACTTGTTATGACAATATCAATGCAGATCCATACCATAGATCATGTTTATCTGCGTCGGTTGTGGCTTCTTCACTTGATTCAGCAATGAGTGCGATGGCTACAGATACAACGTCTGCATTGTTGCGAGCGGAAAAGGAAGCTTTAGGTGATCGTGTTGCCAATGCTACCGTGGTGTCGCCATTACGTCCACGTACACGCAAGTCACAGAATCACTACATTGGCATTAAATGGGTCGCATACAATATTAGCCATCATCAACGCTTTGATCTTGTATTTTGTGATGCAGTTGGCACAGGCGTTGATCCGATCACAGGACGACGTTATGGGTACCGAATTCTTCGCTCGATGGTACTTCCTGAATGCCCACCGATTGAAAATCTTCCTCGTGGACATGTTGGTTTTAATGTGATCAAATTCATTGAAACAGACGACCCGAAAGTACTCGATATGCACATTGCTGTGAATCTACTTGTGGATGATGTCGCATCGCTATCTTCTGTCTTTGATCCATTCCCACAAACTACACGCATGCGTGCGTACATTGAACAATATTTCCGAAAACAATCGGCCATTCCAGTACGTCGCCACACGACACCCATTTTACATTCGATTTCGTTTTCTTCCTCGATCTTTGATGATCCAACAAAGGAAAAGAAGCCATCTAATTGCTCTCTTTGTCGTAAAAAGTTCCACTGGTTTCGTCGTCGTCATTCTTGCAGTGAATGCTCCAACACGGTGTGCCATTCTTGTGTAGAAACTATTCGACTTCGCCGTGCTCGACGAAAGATTTGTCTTGTGTGTCGATGTACTACCACATTACAAGGCTCTAATGAGTCAACATGGTCACCTGAAGGACTACAAAGATATCGAGCTCCTACACAACCAGCAAGACAATCATTGACATCGCCAATTTACGATATTCGTATGAGTGCATGGTCTCCACGCTCGATTGATGGAGGTACTCCTACCAGCCGTCACACTGTGGCTGGGTACCCTGATTATGATCGTCCAACTACGCCTAGCTCTGTTGTCTCGTTCAATGGCAACAATGATCCATTCCAGCCTCGTAATAGCAACTACTTGGGCTCTTCCCGTGAGGTGTACGAGTCGAAATCAATGATTGAACAACCTGCGAGTTCCTCTCGCGGATCAGCAAGCACTTCGCGCTTTATTTCATTTCAAATGCCATGGGATCAAAAACATAAAGCTGCTCCTTCATTACGAACACCAAGTGGAAAACGAATGAGTGCGAGTAAAAGAAAACAAGTCGAAGACTTTGATGATGACATGCTCATGCAACAAATCAATCGAACATCTATCGGCAGTGTAGCTTCCTTACAAGAATGGAATCCTGTCGACATCACTGCTAGAAATTCCATTCCTTATGCAAACAATGGATGGACTCCCGTGGAGCATTCGTCCATGCAAGTACGGTAGTTAGTGTCTGTAATTCATAACAATAATATTGATTTATTTTGGATATCTACAGTAGATATTACAGCTTCTTGAATAGAACTCGTCAATCGAACTCGACGACTTTCACCCATCCACGCAGTAACCGAATCTTCAGCATACATCTCCTTTATTGTCAATAAATAAATGTGGTATTTTGCCACAATTAAAATAAATAATATCTTTTTTCCATTTGTTAAATAGGGCATCTTGCCACGTATAAAATGGATAAATGTGGCACATAGTAGCAAGCTGTAACCAATGTGTAAATTGCATCTCAAGATGATGAACAATCTCAAACAATTTGAAGAATAGGAAAATACCGGATTTTACATAAAGATTTCTATCCAAGGATCCATTGAAAATCGTTAACTATCCATGCATTTTTTCCATATCGGATATATACGTTTTATCAGTGCAAATCAATAAACTCTTGTTGAAGAATAAATCGGGTCTTATGTTATTAAGAATGAGGTAACAAAAGTATAACATGGCAGATATGAATAACAGTTACGATGGTTTTCTTTGTTGATTGTCCACAAGCATTGCATGAAAAATTTCAGCAATAGTCTGAAGGGACTCGAGTGTTGGCACTTCGCGATTATTTAACGTGAGTGAAGAATACTCTCTCAGGATTTGCTCGTTTTCGCGTTTAATGAAGATCCACTCAGTGTAATTAGTCGCAATACCATAGACACTATCGGTTTTCTTGGCTTCGACGATACATACTCTCTTTGCGCCACAGCAAATAACAAATTCGAAACGCCCATTTGCATGAACTCGCTTTCCATTAATATTTTCTTCGACCAAGATTTCGACGCGTTCAACTTGACGGGTTACGTGGATCAAAATCGGAGCAATGTAGAACAAGTTTCTCGATCCATTACTTCCGAAAGTGCCACCAAGGGCCTCCGTGAAGGTATTTAAGCATGCATGTAATTCTCTCATAGTCTCCACAGGAACTTGTCTTCTAGGAAATTCATGACATATCGTGTACTTGTCAAAAATCGGCTTAACCATTGACCAGTTTAAAGCTGAGTACTTCGTCGTAGGCTTACCGTCCACTAACTTCATTTGCTTGTGGTTATCCAACGTCATATTCAGTTCTCTCCAACGCTTCAGTCCTTTATGGTTCAATCCCTTATGTGAACTTTGCAACATCATCGCCACATGAATTTGATACCTGGCGAGAGCAGGGTTAGAAAAGTAATCAGAAAGTGATCAAGTATCCTTCATTTCGTTTTCTGCATTTACATACACTGGTGTGACTGAGTTTCCTTCGACGTGCCGCGAAATGCTTTGCATATCAGGGTCTGTGTCAGTCAACCATGCACCATCCTTCAACGCCATGTAAAGATGCAATTCACATGCCGGGAACTGATACATTTTTGCTTCTTTAATTGCATTTTTGAGTTGGCCGACTGCCCGATCAGCAGCAATGTCGATGTAAAAAGCACATTTATCCTCACCAACAGCGATGCAGCGCATAACCAACATATTCAGAACTGAGCTATTTAACAAGTCACTTTAAGACTGAATAACGGATAACGTTGCATGTGAATATTTATATTGTTGGTCGAAATGCATCTATTCAACCCTTACTTGGGTGTAGAGTTTTGGTGGATTTCAGCTTAAATAGTTATTGATAGTATATGAAGTCAAATCAGGCTCACAGCCATCAAGATGAGCATTTTCGACTGCCCCACAGGTTTGTGTGCGTTTCGGCTACAGTTTTGTTTGTGATTATTAATATATGATTGGCTAATAGTAGAATGTCAATTCTGGAATTATCGTTTTGAGAAGAATTTCGATTTGTTTTTAGATATCAAGTTCTACAGTATTTATGCTGTTTCTACGAACAGTAGTATGTTCAGAAGGCCACCAATGAAAGCACAGGACCACCAAGGTGTCCAATCATAATTTTGCCTACTTCCATATGTCTTCTGCTGAACATTATATCACACTAAGTTTGAGAATGAGCAAGCAATACTGTGACCACGAGACGAGTTCAACAGTGTTGCTGAAAGAAGCAGTGAGTAAATTGCAAGCGAGAGCATCTCTAGATGATGTACAGGCTCATCCTGATGGACTTAATGTATTTAACATTCGGGATTGGATTGTGGCAGCGAAAAAAAGTCATATTACACCACTCAATGCTCTTGATGAACTTGGTGCATCAATTAAAATGACACCGCCTGAAATGGTCTTTGGACATAATCAACTACTTGTTGTACATCAACCTACAGGTTTAAGTTTGTCGTTTATTGCTATTGATGCTTTGGCACATTGTCATTTTAAAGAGGGACAACAAGATCAATTGAAAGTGTCTGTGGCCAAAGATAAAAGGTTAGATATTTACCTTAACGAGATATTTAGGGAGATATTGTAGCTCATGCGAAGTGAAAGAGCTTGAAATTACGTATGATTGGACTTACACAACAGACTATAAAGGAACGTTGGGTCGTGCTAATCCAGAAAACAATGTCGCGATGCAATCGAATGACCAACCTGTTGTACGTGTTGAAGATACGACAGATCGTATTGATTTTGAAAAACTTAAAGTTCGTGAACCAATCTTATGGATGGAAGAAATCAATTTGTACGAAGATGAACTTCATGATCATGGGATTTCAGTCATGTCAATTCGAATGGTATGTTCCATCTATCTTCCACCATCCAATATACTAACTATTTCCTAGCGCATAATGCCTTCAGGATTTTACATTTTAGCTCGTTATTGGATGCGTCTTGATCATGTTGTTGTTCGTTTAAACGAAACCCGTCTACATCATATCTTTGGTACTGATCACATCATGCGTGAATACACTGCTAAAGAAATTGCATTCGATACTCTTTTTGCTCAAGGTCATCCCAATCACATGGCTCACTACACCAACATTGACACCTATCAACATTTACTTCCAACAATCCAAGCCAAATATCAAAAGATTTACCTTTCCAACAAGTAATCCTAGTCATACAACCAACAACTTTGTTATTAATACTTCATGGAATTGCTTTTGTTATCAATGCTTCATGGAAATGCTTTTTGTTATCAATGTTATTACATGCTTCATTTCTTTTCACTTGTTGCATGGGAAAGTCATTTAAATGCCACGTGGCAAAGTATCCTTACCTATGTCCATGTCCAGCTCCTGACACTTTCCATGCCACACTTTCTCCATTCATCCATCTCTTCCAACTCTACTCTCTCTTCATTCTCTAGCAGCAAGATATCTCAAGATTCATTCATTTCTTCATTTCCAACGCTTCTTCATCCATCTCTCATCAAGAAATCATTTTGTCGAAATGATCATCCGGATAATCTACCAACCTACACTATTTGGGAGAAATCCTAATAATATTCATAGTATATTGAAGAATTGTAAAGTTTCGTCAACAAATTGAATTAAATTATACTAAGACGGGTATCCGGATGAAAAAAGCTTTTTAAATGTTCACTTTGTCACTTGAGAAGTTGGTGTTGATGGCTGCTGACGATTCCGCGCTCGCGACGCGTTTAGTGCTGTATATGCATGAAGTTCTGCATTCTCCTGCTGCTAATGAGATTATGCATCAAGTCCATGCGTTTTTGCGTTGGTTAGGTGTGCCTCCACCATACCCTGATGCTGAACGAACAGCAATTTCGTTCTTGACGACGATTGCTACGTTGGTGTTGTATTTTGTGCTCTTTGGCAAACGTCATCGCCATCGAAGAAATAAATTACAAGAAGAATTAAAAGAGGCAACGCGTAAAGTACAAGAATTGGAAGAAAAATTAGCTGAAATTGACGATGATGAAGATGGACGTAGTGGAAAGAAGAAAGAAATTCGTATTTGGATGGATGGTGCTTTTGATATGATGCATTATGGACATATGAATGCTTTTCGACAAGCTAAAGCACTTGGTACGTATTTGGTTGTTGGTGTGAATGATGACAAGAGTATTACGGCGTGTAAAGGAGCACCACCGGTCATGGATGATGATGAACGTATTGCTTCGGTGGCAGGATGTAAATTTGTTGATGAAGTCGAACCACATTGTCCATACATTATGAATGAAGAATATTTGACCAAGATGATCAAGAAACATCGTTTGGATTATATTGTTCATGGTGATGATCCTTGCATTGTTGATGGTAAAGATGTGTATGAAGTTGCTCAACGTTTGGGCAAATACCGAACAATTCCTCGCACTGAAGGTGTATCGACTTCAGATATTCTTGGTCGTATGCTTTTGTTAAACAAAGCCCATCATCGTCATGATACCGTCACTCAATTGTCTTCTAAGGTTAAAGCCAATTCAGCATCAGCTATGCAACAACGTCCATCTCGATTCCTTACAACAAACCGCATGCTTCGTTTGTTTTCTGTTGGCAATAAAGATCCTGCTCCAAATGCTCGTGTTGTTTACATTGATGGTGCATGGGATATGTTTCATCCAGGTCATGTTGATATCCTCAAACTTGCTAAAGCTCAAGGAGACTATCTTATCGTTGGTGTTCATAACGATGCTGTCGTCAACAAGCACCGTGGTTTGAACTATCCAATTATGAATTTACATGAACGTGTATTGAGTGTTCTTGGTTGTCGTTATGTGGACGATGTACTCATTGATGCTCCATGGCAAATTACAAAAGAAATGATTGCTTCTCTTCGTCTTAGTGCTGTAGTCCATGGAACGCATCGTGAAATGGAAGTTGATGATATAAAAGACACTGATGATCAATACAAGTGTGCACGTGAAGCTGGAATTTACCAAGAACTTGCAAGCCCACGGGAATTGGACGTCAAAGACATTGTTGAACGCATTACAGAAAACCGAGAACGCTTTGAGAAGAAATTCGTCAAGAAAATGCAGGCAGAACAAGAATACTATGACGATCGATACTCGAAGAAAAAGTAGATGTAGGAATACATTCATTACATTTGATAACGTCAGATTTTCTTATTAAATGGTTTATTTGTGGCTTGCTAAATGTAACTAAAAGTGGCAGATGCCGAATATCATTTTTGAAGTTAGAAGGATGCAACGAGTAATGAGAGGACGTGTGCCTTTAGCACTGAAAATGATGGCATTGCCTTCGTTAACGAAAGCTAACGTGTATGTACCTCATGTATTGAGTATGGGGAAGAGTGTTTTACCCATTGCATCGGTTCCTTTTGATTTTCAACGACGTAATATGTCGAAAAGAACTGATGAACTTACTCCTTCAGATTGTCCAAAATGCTCGAGTGTTAATACGTATTATGATGGAGTATCTCTGTTTGTATGCCCTGATTGCAGCCATGAATGGTCTCCTGTTGAAGAAGCTTCAGGTAGAGTGAATATACATGAAAAATGAATTTTCATGGGATTTTAGATGATTCTGGTGAATTTAAAGATGCTTTTGGTACACCACTTCAAAATGGAGATTCTGTCATCTTGTCAAAAGAACTTAAAGCTGGCTCAGTTGTTTTGAAGAAAGGAACAAAAGTGAAAAATATTCGACTTGGTTCGTATGGTGATGGCCATGATATTTCATGCTCGATTCCTGGAAAAGGCTCTTTTCATTTAAAGACAATGTTTGTCAAGAAAGCTTAAATGGTTTAGAATGCAGCTACATTAATGGGGAATTAGCAATACTAATATAAGCCACGGAGGCTTATTGTATTGTTTAGTCCTGGATGGCAAAACGTGACGTTAAACACTTCATCAAGAGGACAATCGTGAGTCTTCAAATCATCACTTGGGAACAAATATGCGTCTTCAGAATCCTCTTTTGTTACGTTGAGAACACGACAATTCGCACCATTCGCATATTTCGTTGGGGCAACATGCATCGGGACATTAAATCCTGTCTTGTTCGTGACTGCTTTGCAGTGTTCAAAGCTTTTACAGTCACCAGGCTACACACAATTAGCTAGTAGATCGTAATACTCACGTACACCAGGGGGAATGTTGCTGATGTCGTACCAAACTTGGTTAAAGCCTGGGGTGTTGATAAGAGAATATTCAAGCACTACAATAGCATTAGAAAATCATTCGATATGTCGAGAAAATACAATTTGCTTCATTTGTAGCATTGTGCTTAAAAAGCCCTTGAGTACCCAACGTAGCATTGCAATTGTTGTTTCTTGTCGTGTGAGGACGTAGTTCACAAATAGGTACATTGCCACCACCAAAAAGATTGATCGTGTAGTTGCAATGGTTCGTGAACCGAAACTCGACAGCTACTACCGCGGTAATCCAAGCTGTAATACCAATGTATGATCGCACCATGGCTAATTGCAAAGTGAGAGTGAACAGGAGAAAGAAGTACAGTAAAAGCTTGCTGAGAATTCAATGCTTTTACTAGAAAAATTCACCCCTACCATCGTCAACCAAGTTTTTACCATCAAAATTTCACCCCTACTAAAATTCATTTATGATTTTACTAAATATGTTCTCATGAAAATTTTCAAGTAAAGGTGAGATAACACAATTATGAAAAATACGAATGGGATATATTCGTGTTGTAGTTAATCAATGACTACCACCATCCACCACACAAACCA